>JAQZBX010003701.1:0-64006 GCA_029593785.1 Cabassous unicinctus
ATAGACCTAATAGGAAATATAAGTAAAGTAATTTTTATGAGCTAACCTTGGACTTGAGCCACCATTTTTTTTTTTTAAATTTTTATAGGAGGCAGTGGGGATTGAACCCAGGACCTTGTACATATGAAGCATGGAAGACTGGAGCCTCTGGCCTGCCCATGTGCCAGCTGTGCCTGGAATCTCGGTGGAGCTGCAACTCCTACTCTACAGCTCAATGGGCTCACCCAAGTCACCTGGTGAGGAGATGATGATGGACAACGGCCATCCCAGGGAATGGAAAGAGCCTCCAGCCGCAGGCAGGATATTCCCATCCACCGTATCCATGGGATATAAGCCCCCTCTCAAGGAGGTGGAGTGGACATCACCATCCCAAACTCCTCAGGATTGGGGGAAGAGCTATGGACTAGAGTGGACTTAATGATATTCTGTTGTAGACATAATGTGATTCAAGCAATGGAAGAAATTACAACAGTGAGGTGGAGCCAGTGGTCACTGGATGCTTTTGGGGCAGGGAAGGGAAAAGCAGTTATTATACAGGTGCTTTTTCAGGACTTGGGAATTATACTGAGTGACATTACAACGACAGATATAGGCCATTTTACATCAGCATGTAATATGCAGAACTGTGTGGGAGAGAGTGTGGTCTACAATGTGAACTATGGTCCATGCTTAGTGGCAAAGCCCCAGGATGTGTATATCCATTGCAGGTGATGTGCCACACTAATGAAAGATGTTTATGTAGGATGTTGTGGGAGGTGTGGGAGGTAGGGAACATAGAAATCCCTGTAATTTTTGTGTAACATTTATGTAATCTAAGCATCTTTTAAAATAAAATTAAAAAAAAGCAGAAAGTGAAAATTTTTTTATAGGAGGCACTGGGGATTGAACCCAGGACCTTGTACATATGAAGCAGGTACTCAACCACTGAGCTATACCCGCACAATGAGTCACCATTTTTTATAAAGCTTTTATAGAAATATTAATTCTAAGTACCAAACGACTAATTTACAATTTAACTTTTGTGCTATAACTCATTTGTAAACTGAGAACAGATTATACTTCATTATTGGATTAAGAAAAAAATGTGACAGAGTTTTTCCATTGACTATAACTATTTCATCTATCTATCTATCTATCTATATACAGCACTGTTTTTTGTAGAAAATAAGGTACCAATACTTTGTGTCAAGAAACCAATATGTGTCATTACAACACCATGATCTAAGTCATGGCCTAGGATGAATTTGACAGGGAAATTGAGTCAGGAGATACTAGTGTATGCATGTTTTTACCTAATTAAAATATTTTATATGCATAAATCAAATGCATTGAGGTCTTTAAATTAATGTTATAGTTATGGTTCCCAAGCATAATTGCATATCAAAATTACCTGGGAAGTTTTAAAAAATACAGTATTGTGACCATCTATTGTTTCTGCTCAGATTCCATTCCTTTCTTCTAATAACAGTAATTTCCCTTTAAGGAGTCACCTCTTCCCCATACACAGGCCATGTGATCTGAATGTGTTGATGAGTAACAGAGTTGACCAATCATATAACTCCATCCTTCTGTCTCATCACATCGATTGGCATATAGACACCAAGTAGGCCAATTATGGAACTTTTGATGGAACTGTTGGGAAAAATGATTGTGAAAAGATAATACATAAGCTTCCTGCAGCCATTTTGTTACTATTAGAGGAAATCCTGCCCAAGAATGAACTGATATGGAGAGTTAAAGTCAAAAAATGAAAAGAGCAAAACCTAATTTCTAAGGACATCATTAAACCCCAGAATCCAGTTGTACCTCATCCAGCCTTCCCTTAGATTTTTCAGTTGTTTCAATTCATAAATTTCCTTTTTTGCTTAAGTCAGTTTGGATTGCTTTTTCTGTTTTGTTTTGTTCATTTTTTTACTGTAGAGTCTTGTGCAATATATATTCTCAGATACCACACCAGAAATTCTGGGAAAAGTATTTTGAAAAACTTCCTAGGTGATTTTGATGTACAACCTAGTTTAGGAACCACTACTTTGAAGAACAATGACCTTAACAAAGAACTCTGTTGCTAGATAAGGGTTCTAATGAGCTCATCTTTCAAATTCAGATGGAGATGATGGTGCATATTCCAGTACAGCACTTCCCTTTTCTTCTTATCTTTGGTTTAGGAGCAAGACTTTATCTTCTGTATGCAAGTATGAAATAGTGATGATGAGGGCAGCAGGGAACACTTTACTAGTTTAGGAATAAAAAACAAAGGACCTGAAGAAATCAGGAATTTAGTTATTGGATAAACCCACAAATTGCCTAATGTGCTCTGAACTTTCTGCCTCCCTTCTGCTCTTTCACTGCTCTGCACGCTGGAAGAATGTCTTAGTGTGAGTAAAGCTAAGCAAAGGTAGCACCTTGATTTTATAAAGAAATTATTTCTTCTGCCAGGGGATATTTTGCCAGTTGAATTGAATCTGTAAGTGATTTTATTAAGTGACCAAATGGACATTGTTTAATTCGATTTCATCTGATGAACAAACATCTCTGCATCCCAATTTATTCTGTAGAGAGCAGAATTTTCATAATCTCTTCCAGATTAGTATTGCTGACATAAAAGTGGATATGAAATGTTTGAAGAATAAAACCACCACATTTTTACAGTCAGGGAAGAAAGTTCCAGTTATCAATTGCTGTGTAACAAACTACCCCCAAAACTTAGAGTCTTCAACAACTACCGTTTTTAATATCTCATGATTTTGCTGGTATGGGTGATTATTCTGTTTCAAATGGCATTCACAGTGGTGACTTGGTGGTATTCAGTTTATGAATAAGCTGGCCTGGAGGGTCCAAGATAGCTTCATTTACAAGTCTGTTATCTTGGTGGGATTGACTGGAAGGCAGAGCTCATCTAGCACTGCTCACCAGAGTCTACACATGACCTTGCCAGAATGGTGGTCTCAGTGTAGCTGGACTTATTCATCACTAGCCAGGACTCCCAGAGGGAATGTTCTAAGAGACTCTGGTTGAAGGTGCAAGGCATCTAAAATCCCAGCACATCCCTTCTGTTGTATTCTATTTGTCAAGCAAGTTTCTAATGCTATCCCATATTCAAGGGGAGGGGAATTAGATTCTTTACCTCTCCAGGATAGGATTTGCAAAGATTCTGTGATCACTTTTCATCTGGTATAGAAAGTATCATGACACTCATATTTCTGGGCATTGAGAAATCTCTTGTTTCCTATAGTCAGTCTAAATTTTATTCTCCCTACAAAAAAGTAAAAGAATAATATGCCACTCAGATCCTTAGAAGAGGGAAGAACCAAAAGAACTGTAAGCAAGAGACAACATCAATGATTAGAAAGCAAAGCCTTCACTGGTAATAAGAATCTAGTGTAGGCATTTAGCAGAACATATCAGAGAAGTAAAAACCTCTGTAGCAATACAATTGATAAATACTTTACTTCTAAAATGAGCAGATGTAGTGAATAAGAAGAGTAATTGGAAGAAAATAGTAAGGGTCTCTATATATGAAAAACTTTCAGGCTCAGGTTGTGAAGGACAAAAGCAATGAGGAACCCACAAAAGCAGTACCTAAATAATGCAAAAAGAAGAGAAATCCTAATAGTGGAAGAATCAAGTCAATCTTTTTAACCACAGATGACTAAGTGATTTGAGTAGTTTCTTAAAGGTATGAAGCATGTGCTGGTTTGAAGCTATATGGACTCCAGAATGGTATGTTTTTAAAGTTCATCCATTTGTTTGGGTGTGGACCCATGGTAAGTACAGTCTTAACTTAAGATGTGACCCACCTCATTCAGGGTGGATCTTAATCCTCTTACTGGAGTCCTTTCTAAGAGACCGAAATTCAGAGAAAGAGAGAGAAGACCATGGAAGCAGGAAGCTGAAAGCAACAAAACCTGGAAGCTAAGGGAGAGATCAGCAGATGCTACCATGTACCTTGCCAAGGAGTCCAGGATCACAGGCAGCTGGTCTTTGGGAAGAAAGCATTGCCTGATGATGCTTTGCTTTAGACATTTTTCTCATGCTCAATCTTAGAAGTTAATACATTCCCACTGCTAAAAGCCAACCCATTTCATGGCATCTGCATTTCAGGAGCCTAGCAGACTAGAACAAAAGGTTAAGCTATTACTCTAAAAATCCTATTATATTATCTAATTTATTGCTTACAAATTAGGCATGTACTAACCATCTAGTAACTGAACATATAGGTCTCTTTTCTAGGCATTATTTCTGACTCAGTAAAAATTTGTCGATTGAATAATTGAATGTATGACACAGGTACAAATAAAAGATTAATAATAATGAATAATGAACAGTAACAAAAGGTTCCTTTATGATCATGTAAGATTCTCATAATCTTTATAATCTGTGGTAGGGTTGAAAACACTTTCAATTAGAGTAGTAAAAATTAACATTTCTGGGTTTTTTTTTTTTTTTGCATTTTCAACTTACAGATTTAAAAATCAGGAGTTTATGTCAATGGACTTTGACTTGGAGTTCTCTCTAATAATTAAAATTAAAAAAAAATGTCTGCTTATGTTTTGTTTCTAACTTAGAGATTATTATTTCAAGGGGTTTGACAGAATGTGTGTAGAAATATATGGGAAAAGTGTAGACTTCTTTTTTTCTTATGAAAAAAACAGTCTTGCTGTTTGTTGACACTAAACCCTCTTGGGGTAAAATATCAGTCATGAAGATTGATTCTCCCAGTTTGTCAGAGGCCCCATGAAGGAAATGTATTTCAAGATTAAGAAGGGGAAATGCAGATGGGTAGGAGTCACAGCTTGTAACAATAGTCAATGGAAAAGAAGATAGCAAGCTATCAAATGTGATATAAAGACTTCTGGATAAACAGATTTTTTAAAAAGAGACTCCATTGGGAAATGATGGATAACTTTATGTAACTTGATATTGGGAAATAATGTTCATATTTCAGTTTTCTGAAACTTACAATAAATTTGCTCTGCTCTGTTAGTAATATTTGCTGTATGGTCAGTCTGGGGAATGATAAAAATTGGAGTCAGGCCAGGTATACCCATAATAAATGCCTTTTATTTGTGTGGGATTGTAATTATGCAAATTAAATTTTAGCTATAGTAACTCTTGCCTTGGTGCTGAATGGATTGTAAGCATAGCTCTTAAAGAAATTTGGAATTGCGTTTTCAGGGATGCATATTGTACCCAAATACCAGGAAAAGACTTGAAGTGAAGACTATAGAAATTAAGAGCTAACTCAGGGTAGCCAATGTGGCTTAGTAGTTGAGCGCTGACTTCCCACATGTGAGGTCTGGGTTCAATACCTCAGCCCTGGTACCTAAAACAAAACAAAACAAAAAACAAACAAAAAAAAAAAAAAAAAAAAAAAAAAAAAAAAAAAAAAAAAAAAAAAAAGAAGAGTTGGCTTGTTTATCAGGATAGTTTCTGAGTCTTTACTTTATTGAGCCAGCAGTGTATCTTCATGTAAAGTCTGAAATATCTTTGGTCCAGAAAGGATTCCTCAATATTTCTTACTTGACTTATACATGTATATGCTTCTGATTATAAAATTAATATTTGCATTTTGAAGGACATTTGGAAATTTCACAAAAGAAAATAAAACACCTGCGATTTCACCACTTGGAGACAGCTACTCTTTACATGCATTTGCTTTTCCTTCCAATGCCTTTTTATGTATCTACATGTATATATGAAATATCGAGGAAATCAGTATAGTGTAGTGGTTGTGAGTATGTTTGGAGCCAAAGTGCTTAGATTAAATTCTGGTTTCATCAGTTCCTAGATATATAGTTTTTTTAATTTTTAATTTTTTTAATTTTTTCTGGGAGTTCCTGGGGATTGAACCCAGGTCTCTCCATATGGGAGACGGATGCCTAACCACTTAAGCCACATCCACCCTCCTAGATATATAGTTTTATGTGATGCTTCAGTTTCCTCATTTGTAACCTGGAAATAATAATCTACTACCTAGGGTTCTTATGGGGTTTTAATGACATAATATCCATTAAAACACTCTAGAAAGAGTTCCCTCCCCTTCCGCCATACAGACCTTATTGAAGAGGGTGTGGCTGTGGCTCACTAAATGGAGAACTTACTGTGCCAACACCTTAGCAGAATTGTTGAAAAATCTGCTTTCTGGAATGTGCCAGAAATCTTCCCTCTAGGGTGCCAGGGAGAGTTGTTCATAAGGAGGTATCTCACAGGAGGCTGTGCTACAATACTGCCAGATGGGGGTCAGGAACCAAGGGAAGTTGCTGGCCTCCATGCATTGCAGGAACCAGGCACAGAACTAGGGAGCAAACCCCTTCCTCCTGCAATGTCTCTCCAGCACCCTCTACTGGCAGAGCATTGTGCCAGATGGTAAAGGAAACAATATTTAAAGGGACTAGTTCCATTTTCATCCAGCAGGCAAAAAGGATGAATTTGGAGCTGAGAGGAAATGCATTGATAATCGGTAGACTTTGTAAGACATGTAGAAGAGAGCCTGGCTATTCAAGTGCATAAGAACTCTTAGCTTTAATTATTTCAGCCACATATGCATACATATGTGCCAAAATGGTATTACATCTGCTATATACATATTTTGTATCCCAAATAATTGTTTTAAAATTTCTTGGAAATCTAATTTAAGTATATATCATTATTCATGTAGAAATACTATAATTTATTTAGCCATTATACTATTGCACATATTAAGGATTGTTTTTAATGTTCAGACTAACAAGTAAAGCTGGGTGAGAATACCCATGTTGTTAATGTGTTTTAGATATTTTCCATAAGATTAATGTCAAATTCAAAGAATGAACATTCTTAATACCTTTTCACATATTGCCAAATTTCTTTGCAGAAAGATAGTTCCAATTTACACTCCCTCTTGAAATTTGTGTCTGCCACAATATATTGAAAATTTATATATATTTTTAAGATTTATTTATTTTTATTCCCCCCCCCCCTTGTTATTTGCACTTGCTGTCTGCTCTTTTTTGGAGGCTCTGGAACTGAACCTGGGACCTCCTATGTGGTAGGCAGGAGCCCAGCTGCTTGAGCCATATTTGCTTCCCTATAGATATCTTTAAACTTTGACTATTTGATAAGAAAAAAATAGTATCTTGCATTTGTCTTAAAATAAGTTTTGACATTTGTTATTTTATGCCCTTTGCTCATATTTACTTTGGATGACTAGAATTTTCCTACTAATTTTGGAGAATTTTTTATACATGAAGAGTAACAATTCTTTGTCTATTAGATTTGTTACAGATGGGTTTCTTTTTCCAATTTCACACTTAAGATTTAGCCTGTTTTTTTTTAATACAAAGATTTAAATTTTATAATTCCAACATGCTACTTCCATTTATTTTATGTCTAAAAAATACTTCCATTTTCTTACAATTATTTACATATTTGCATATAGTTACTTCTTGTTTGTTTATGATTTTATTCATTATACATATAACATATTTAATTCTGAAGTTAAGTATGGTGAACGAAAACAGGTGAGTATATATCTAACATTGTACTATTTACCAAAATAGATACATTATCTATAATTATTTACTAATTTCTCTCTTTCTGATTGGTTTGCGATATTCTTTTATGCATACATATTCAACTTAATTTTTTCATTTGTTAATTTTTATGTTGAAGCATGTATTTTTAAAAGTATAGTTTTTAATAATATGGTTTTATTATTTATACCAGTGATCATGTATCAGGAGAGTAGTATTGCTCATTAGAAACTCCCTTATTAATCAATTAATTTTAAGAATCCTTCATAAATTATTGTAAAAAAGAATTCCAGGCAATGATAGCCCTGTATTTCCAAGAGTTTCTTTGGTAAAATGATTCTGCCCTGTCATTATGTAGATGGTAATAACAGAACGGGCCTGATTCAGAAAAATACTGAAATTTTGTAATCTGCATTGCTTTTCTTCCTCAACAAAACTCTTTCTTCACTTTAGAAGCCACTTTAGTTCCCAGAACTAATAAAAATATGCGCATCGGACATCAGCAGCTCACACTTTACACAATACTTTAGCCTGAATGAGTTTTAATTTTAGTATTTAATTTGATTTTTAAAATTAAATATTTTCTAACACATATATATTATTTTTTCTGGCTATATAAGAAATTATTGATTACAGAAAAATCTGGAAAATATACAAACAAATAAAGAAGAAAGTTTAAAATTATTCAAAACCTACCAGCAGAGCTAACTGTGTCCTAATATTTTGGTGCATTTTCCATTTCTTTCCCTTTATAGACTTATGAAAACAGACAATTTTTGCAATCAAATCATATGTAGTTGCATTTAATCCTGTTAATATTTATATCAGGGGTATTTTTATGCTATTAAGTAGTTTTTAAACAAATGTCCTTGGAATCTACATGGCATTTTAAAACATGGTTTTCATAATTTAATGAATTGCATATTGTTTAACATTTATGTTGTTTACTTTAAAAAGCTATTTTAATGCCATGGATATGTGCGTAGATAGGTTGTTGTGCAGTCCAATTACTTTTTAAGGACACTTTCCTAAAAATTGAATTACTGGACCAAAGGGTTGGAAAATTTTTAAGGATTTTATCCATTTGCCAAATTGTACCCCAGGAAGTTTGCACTAATTTATGCTTTCAGCAGCAGTGAGAAGGTCCCTTTTGCCATATCCTCCTCTGCACAGGTATTCAAAACAAAATAGAGATTGAAAATTTGGTTGGAGCACCAATTTGATTGGTAAAAAGATACTATTTTATACTTGAAATATTTGTTTTATTATTTTCATATCATGGACAAGTAACCCCTCAATAATCTTTAGGAAAAAGAAACCTTAGCTCTTTTTGCTTGTTTTCTCTTGCAAATCAGTTTCAAAAGAAATTTAACTTAAAAGAAAATCATGGGAAGTGGCTGTGGCTTAATTGGTTGGGCTCCCGTTTACCATATGGGAGGCCCTGGGTTCGATTCCCGGGGCCTCCTGGTGAAGGCAAGCCAGCCTGCGTGGTGTGGTGAGCTGACACAGCAAGATGACACAACAAAGGGAGACAAGCAGACACAGAAAAACACACAGCAAATGGACACAGAGAGCACAAACAGCAAGGCAGGATAAATAAATAAAAAATAAATCTTAAAAAAAAAAAGAAAAGAAAATCCTATGAAAAACTTGATTGGGATCATTAAAAAAAAAAAAAAGAAAATCCTATGAAAAACTTGATTGGGATCATTTTAAATCTAAGATTGATTTGGGAAGAAATGACATCTTTACAATGTTCTATCTTTTCATTCGGGATCATGTTATTCTTTGTCATTTATTCAATATTTTATATTTCTTAGTAAATATTTTCTTTATCTAGCCCATACATATTTTTAATTGAGATAAACCTCACATAACATAACACCATTTTAAAGTATATACTTCAGTGGCCTTTCACAATTTGGTGCATTTACAATTTGTGCAACCATCACCATTATCCAGTTGCAGAAAATTTTCATCACCCCAAAAGGAAAACTTCTACCCATTAAATGGTGTCTTCTTATCTCATCCCACTGAATCCCTTCTCCAACAACCCCTGGTGACCTCTAACTGCTTTCTGTCTCTATGGATTTGCCTTTTCTGGACATATCATATAAATGGAATCTTGCCCTTTATAGGAGGTACCGGAGATTGAACCCAGGACCTCATACACGGGAAGCAGCTGCTCAACCACTGAGCTACGTCTTCTCCCCTACGTGGCCTTTTAAATCTAGATTTTTTCATTTAGTATGATGTTTTCAAGATTCATCCATTTTGTAGCATGTATCATTCATTCATTTTTATGGCTGAACAATATTCCATTGTATGAAATTACTACAGTTTATTTATTTATTCATCCACTGATGGTCATTTGAATTGTTTCCATCTTTTGGCTATTGTGAATAATGATGCTATGAACATTCGTATACTAGCTTTAGTTTGATCACTTGTTTTCAGTTCTTTGGGGCATATACCTAGGAGTCATATGGTAATTTTATGTTTAAATTTTGAGGAACAGCCAAATGGTTTCCCACAGTAGATACACCATTTTATATTCCCCCAGCAATGTATGAATGTATGAGGCTTCAAATTTCTCCATATCTCATCAACACTTATTTTCTGTTGTGTTTTTTTTTTTATAGCCATTATAGTGGGTTGAATTGGTAACTTGTGGTTTTCATTTTTTTCTTCCAAATGACTAATGATGTTAAGAATCTTTTCAAGTGCTTATGGCCATTTGTATATCTTCTTTGGTGAAATGTCTGTTTAATCCCTTTGTCCGTTTTTTAACTGGGTTCTTTGTATTTTTTAATTTTGAGTTGTAAAAGTTCTTTATATATCCTGGATACTAGACATTTATTAGATATATGATTTGCATATATTTTCTTCCATTCTGAAAGTTGTCCTTTCACTTTCTTGCTGTGGTTCTCTGAAGCACAAAAGTTAGCCCCTATGCATTTTACAGTGTATTCCTATGTATTTTACGATTTGGACATTTTATGTATTTAGGCATTTTATGATTTTTGTTGCCAGTGAGATTGGAATTCATTTTTTTCCCTTTGGATCATCTAAATGCTTATCTTGAGATTAGGGAAAAGCACCATAATGTGGTAATTAATAGCTCACGCCCAAGAGCTAGACTTTCTCCTTTGTAAATGGTTTCATCTCATACATCTCATACTCTTGGGCAAGCTGGATGTATTGGATATCTCCCTTCACCCTTCAGATACCTCTCCACCCTTAGCATCCTGCTCTGTGTCCTTGGAGCAGACTTGTAAGGTTTGCTTCATGCTTCACTGGGGCTTCCAAGACTTCTGGCATCCAGTTGGGTCAGCCAATAGGGGCATTGGAAGGAAATCAGAGGGTGGGAGTAAAGTCAGAGGAAGGTATTTACTTCCTTGACTTCCTCCCTGCTCAGTTGGGGATTGGGGGCTGTTTCCTACCAAAGGTCACAGTTCTTGTCAGGGACCCTTTCATTACAGCTACTCTATCTGGCTTCTGGGATCATGTCAAGTCCAAGATTGATTTGGCTTCTAAGTGGTCACATCTCCCTGCTGTTGCTAAGCTACGGTGTTGTAGAAACCTAGGGGTTTCTCTAATCTGTCCCCATACATCTAGTCCCTGTTACCAAGTTTGAGTGAGTCATTTTTTTCCCCATCAAGACCTTGACTGAAAGCAAATAGCAAATGAGGATAGCACATATCCTTGTCAGTTTTCTCATGTAATTGGAAATATCTCTTGGCTTTCATCAAAATTATGATTTAGGCAATTGGTCTAAGATAGACATTCTAAATCAGGGGTTCTCAACCAGGGGTCCACTGACTGGGAGTCCATGGAAAGATTTCAGGGGGTCCATGAGCTTGAATTGAAAATTCAAAATAACATTATTCTTATGGGGATTTATTAAATAATGCACAGTATAGTGTGGACTTAGAAAGGGATCCTTTGTTTTCACTTGACTGGCAAAGAGGTCCATGGAACAAAAAAGGTTAAGAACCCCTGGTCTAAATGATGTTCAGGGAATATCTTTCTCTTCAGGATATTATGAGTTTTATAGGAAGGTTCATGAATTTGATCCTTTTCATTTTTATACATATTGAGTGTTTTTAAATTGGACTTACTTATGTGATATCTTATATTCTGAACTATCATATCAATAAACCAAACTTTCAATCCTAAAATAATCCAAATTGAATTTACTTTGCTAATATTTAATTTTGGATATTTTTGAAATCTTTCTCAACTGAATGTCAATTATCCTGAGGCCATCTAAAACAATATACTTAGATATTAGATACCTTTAAGCTGATATTTTGCTTAAGCATAAATCAGTGTGAATAGCTGGAAATCTTATAGCATTTAATCACCCAAACTCCCTTTTCATGCTGTTTCTTACAGTTTGGAGTCCAGAAACAATGGTTATACAAGCTTTCAAGTCACCGCATTTTGGTGGGGAAAGGGGGAGAAGAAAACAAGGAATGAAGCAGACCACAGAATATTACCCAGGAATTATGTCTGAGCCAAAGTGAAAAGAGAAGAAAACGATTGGCATGTCTTCTTCCCTTGTTATTTTCTGACAAAGATTACTCTGTTCTTTCCACTGTGTTTCTTATTCCAGTTCTATCAGTCTTAGATTTGGAACCTGGCAAAAATAGCCTGAACAATAAAACTTTTTCCTAGGTGACTATATTGTACATTAACTCTTCATACCCATGTTATACCCATATTATATGCCATGTCATATACCAAGTATGGATTTTCATTTTGGTTTCCATGATTCAATCCCAACACAGATGAATCCTGCACATAGTGTTCCCTAGGAATGAGAAAAATTTATATTTTTATGAATGATTATATATTTGGTAGAAAGCACTTGAAACATTAGAATCATAAATGATAACATTGCTTAAGTCATTGACATAAGGAAAGAAATACTGAGAACTTAGCTCTGTCCCTGAAGAGTCTGGCATTGAAAACAGAAGTCTACAAGGAGTGTATCTGAAATTTTAAATGAGATACTCCTTGACTTGATTCTAACTTAATCTAAGAATAGAATCTATAAATAATAAACTACATATTCTCATTCAAAATGTTGTTAGGCAAAACATAGTACAGACATAATACTATTATTAATAATCAAACATAGTTACAAATAGAGTGATTTAGAATTTGTTTGGGAAGCAGCAATTGTAAAATTATATAAGAGAGAGTTTACTTTTGAAGTATTTCCTCATTCATCATCCCTCCCCACTTCCACTCCCTATAAAGGATATTCCCTCACTCTGAGATCACTGGCATATGAGAATTCCATTCCCACCATAAACTTGTTTTACAGGCTTTCTAATACTCTTTTGTGATTTAAAGCTGAAAACCAAGCGTGAGAACATATAGCATCTAGTAAAAACCCAGCACTACTGAATGAACTCATTAAAACCAAGTGGGAATTGCAAACTCTGAAAATTAAAACATCTAAACATCTGTTAAAAATCAATCTGTGTTTCTTCTTTGAGAAAAATAATAAATTTTATCGACTTGACGTAGCATCTCAAAAGAACAAACAAAAGAGCTTGATAAGCAAAATTAATTTGGCAGATGGTTCAATAAGTTAGGATCTGGGAGAATTCTTGGAACATTTCCTTAATTTCTTTTGAATACTAAATATAAACCAAGAAAATTCCCAAGCAACAATAAAGTGAATGTGAGGAATTACATTTACCAAGTATAAGAAGAGGCAGAAAATGACTGGGAGCAACTAAATTTATTTCCTTAGAAACGAAAAGAAAGAAACATCAACTGATATGAATTTCATCAGTAAATATTTTAAGTTATCAGGAAAGTTAAGTTTGTAGAGCTTTATTTTTTATAAAATGCTTGTAAAAGTCTCTATTAAGTTGCTTTTCATCCTTTTAATTCTCTGTTTTGTGTGTGCTTGTGCAATTGGCTTTTTCCTACAATGGCAAATTAAATGTTTGTAGGATTTGTCAAGAAGTCGGGTTTCTGTAGAATACCTATCAGGCAAATGTTGAAAGCATCATGTATTCTGGCATTGTATAAACAGCACACTCAACTCATACAATAGGATATAGGAACAGCCAAATTCTTAAATCTCCTTTCATCTTTATTTATCATTATTCTCTCTATGATTTCTTTGTCCTCCACTCAATAAATTATTCATTATTCATGTGGTGATACATTTTAAAATAATAAGAAAAAATTTGTTATCATTTTTTTATGCTTTATATTAGGGAACATTTCATTGCTGAAACCATTGTTTCCCTAAACCATTCTTGTATAGATGCCATATGGTATCAAGTACTAGCCAACATGGCTGCCTGGCACAATCCATGGTTTTCACACATTAATTCTACCCCTACTTTACCCCCACACTTTTGTCTCTCTGGCAGAACACTCATGGGAGGAGGGACCCTCACAGAATTCTCCCTGATGTTTGCTTTTGTTCTCTTTGATATTGGATGTGGCAAAGTAGGCTGTTCAGTGTCCAGTGTCAAGCCGTCTGGGTTGTGAGATCCCAGATATAGATTTATCAAGTATACTGGTATTTTTGTGGAAACCATCTGGAAACTCGTAAATACAAAGACCTGCTTCAAGCTATGAGAGGCAGCTTTCTGGGAGGACACCTGCACTTCATTCACTTTTACCAGATGCTACTTCATGCCTACTGCCTTTCCAGTTGCAAGTCCCAATGTTGTAATCTGCATTTCCATTTTTCAGGCATCTAGTCTCTGGGCTGAGGTTAAGAATGAACTTCTGAGAGAGTTCACTGTTACCCCATTCACATCTTCTCTTCCTCAGTTGGAGCTAAGGTCCCTATTGCTCCATCCCTCTCCTACTTCACCATCTCCAGCTGCCCCCAGCCTCTTCCTAGATAAACTCACTTCCTTGCTAATTTTTCCCAGGCCTTATATTCCTCAAGTCACTATCAATCCCTTCTAGTCTATTGTAGGTTTACAGAAAAATCATGCCGAAAATACAGAGTTCCCATATATCCCTCCTATTATTAATACCTTGTATTACTGTGATACATTTGTTACAATTGATGAAATAATATTATATTAGTTGTACTATTAACTATAGTCCATAGTTACTTTAAGATTCACTGTGTTATACAGCCCTATAGTTTTTTAAAAATTTATTCTAGTAATGCCTACATTACTTAAAATTTCCCCTTTAACTCCATTAAAATGTGTAATTCACTGCTGTTATGTTCACAATGTTGTGCTACCATGTCATTCTTTTGAATGGTTGCATAGTATTTCACTGTATGAATGTATCAGATTTTAAAAACAATCTCTCATTGGAGATCATTGATGTTGTTTCCAGTTTGTTTGCTACTACAATGATGCAATAAGTCTCCTTAGACAGGTGTCTACACAATATATGCAGAAATTCAGAGGGGAAATTATTGAATCAAAAGATACATACATATTTTAGTGTGCCGATACAAAGTACCAGAAATGGGTTGGCTTTTATAAAGGGGGTTTATTTGGGGTAAAAGGTTACAGTTCCAAGGCCATGAAAAGTCCAACTGAGGCTTTCTCACCAAAGTCAGCTGCAATGTATTGAAGCAAGATGGCTACCAATCTCTGCCAACGTTTGAGCTCAGCTGAGGGCAACCAGGCATATAGCAGGGCTCGTCTGCTCTTGAGCTGCTCTGTGGGCACAGCATCTTGGAGTTTCATGCTTAAGTGATCCTCTAGTATTCTCTCTTACATGGCAGGATCAAACGTGGCGGCTTCCTTTTCCTGCGTCTGTCTGTTTCTCTCTGTGTTTCCATTTATATCAGACCCAGCAACAGGGCAGAGATTCAACCTGAGTCACGCCTCACTGACTAGTCCAATCAAAAGCTCTAAAGTGATCTTATCAATTAATCTAATCAAAGAGTCCTCAACATAATTTAATGCAATCAAAGGGTATCACACCCACCTTAATAAACTAGTTTAAAACATAACCTTTCTCTTTTGGGGATTCATAAAATAATCTCAAACTGCCACAGTACTTTTAAAATTTAATAAAGATTGTTAAATTTCCTCACCCAAGAAATCATACCAATATATGCCTAGTTTCCCTTCAACCTCACCAATAGTGCATATATTTTTAATGAAAAATTTGGATCTTTGTGAACGTGGTAAATGAAAAATGTTATTTCATTATTATGTATTAAGAGAATAAACAGATAAACAGGGATTATCCTCACACTGGTTAAACATAATTACAAAGACTTGACACCAGTCCTCATTAGCTCTGACTTCAGGCTCGTTATTTGATCTCTCTAAGTCTCAGTTTCCTAAATTTTAAATCAATGCTATTAGCTTACTCTTCAAGTACTGTTATAGAAATCAACTTCATTTTCACAACAGTCCTATAAACTAGATAAATTAATATTTTCATTTCACAAATGGGAAAAATAGTTTCCTCATCTTTTAAATTGAGATATAAGTGCCTTTTTAAATAAGATTGTTGTGAGAATTAAATGCTAAAATGCATGTAAAACAATTAGTACATGTTTTGACATAACAGTACTTATTATTATTGTTAAATTAACAAGTACACAGAAAAAAGCTTTATTTGTGTAAAGAATAGATACTAAAGATATATTCAGAATTTTCTTACCTTATAAAAAGATTTTTCATCTTATGATTCTGAACTTCCAAAAGCTAGAGTAAAATGATTAATACTGATGTCTAAGCTGGTGAATTCCAGCTTTTCTTTTTCCAGTTTTCTTTAGGTTTGGCCATTAATTCTCAACAAAATTAATTTAAACTTACTAATTTAAAAAATAAATTGTTAAAAATATTTGTGAGGAGTAGCATAGCCTATTGCAAAATAAAGTAAAAATTAAAAACAAGAAAACAGGAAGAAGTTATATATTTTTTCTCCTTTTCCTCTTTATAAAATACAGTTTAGGGAGTGGAGGTGGCTCAAGCCATTAGGCACTTCCCTCTCACATGGGAGGTCCCAGGTTCAGTTCCTGGTGCCTCCTAAAAAGAAGATGAGCACAAAATGAACAGAGACAGAGAGCAGACAGCAAGTGCAAACAACAGGGGCGGGGCAAGAAATAAATAAATAAAATAAATCTTTAAAAAAATACAGTTTAATATTTATATAGTCATACCCAGAATTAGAAAACTTCTGTCATTTTTTCTTTAGCTATAGGCAACATTATAAAAATGAAGTCTTTTTCCCCTTCCCACCTGCAATACCATTCCTATCCCTTACCAAAGGCATCCCCTATCATGAATTCAGAGCATATCCAGGCTGTTTTCATATATTTAGATAAATTTCATATATTAACTATATACATACATATACACACATAATTTTTGTTTTAAAATAATAAATATCAAACTATTCTGCAACTCTTTTTTATTCAACCCTATGTGTTTTGAGATCTATACATATTGATACATGTAGAATCATTCATTTTAATTGTGATTAAATGTGTTTAGATTTAGTTATTTTATATTGGTTTGTAATATTAGAAATTTAGGTAGTCTCCAATTTTTTACTATTACAAACAATCCTGCAATAAACTTTCTTAGACACATTTCCTTGTTTCTGGAAGATATTTACCTAGAAGATGAATTGCTGGATCATAGAGAATTTCATTTTACTAGATATTGCTAAATTTAAAATGGTGAAATTATTTATGCTTATAATGAAATATATGAGGGTTCACATTTCCCCAAATTTTCTCTAACACTAAGTATTATCAATTTCTATTTCTCATCAGTCTGATGAAATATGTCATGTTTAAATTTGTATTTCTCTGATTATTAGTGAAGATGAACATCTCATTATATATTTTGGATTTTCTTTTCTCTGAATTGACCATTTTTTTTCTATTGGATTCCTTTTTTTCTTTTGCCTTCTTATTGTGGTATTTCTGTATTCTAGATACTACTAATCCTTTGAATGCTATGTTGTAATCTGTTTCCTTTTTTTTTAATTTTTTAAAAATTAAAATTTTAAAAAAATTTTGTGTTTTGGGTATTTTTCTGTTCAGATATTTTAAAATTTTATGTATATAAATACTTCCTTTATGGTTTTGTCTAATTTGTAGCTTATTTAATAAATGATTCTTTAATCCAAAATCTCAAGATATTTTCCTCTCACAGATTTAAAGATGTGTATGTGAATATTTACATATTTTTGCTTTTGAACTGTATTTATTTATTTGTTATTAAAGAACTAATTCAAAAATTTTTGTACAGGCAAACCAATAATCACAATATCATATATTGACTATATTATCTTTTCTCTACTGATTTATAATGATATTTCTGTCACCATTTTGTCTTCTTGAGCTTGGGTCCATTTCTAAGTACCCTATTGTGTTCCACTGACCTTTTTTTTATAACCCTACAATTATACTATAGTCTTAATTAGTATAGATTTCTGTAAGTATCTCTATTTATGTTCTACTTTTTCAAAAATGTATTTGGTTATTGTTTGACTTTATGTTTCCAATTAGAATTTTAGTAAAAGTTTGTCAATTCCAAAGACAAATCTTGTGAGGATTTTGATAGAATTTGCATATATTTGTCATTTTTAATATAACAAGCCTTTCTGTCCATGAGCATATCATTTCTTGCCAATTATTACAGTCTTCTTTTAAGTCCTTCAATACTATTTTGTAATTTCCACCCTAAAAGTCTTACACTTTTGTTAGATTTAGTCCCAATATATTACATGTTTTTTGTTACTATTACAAATGGAATCTTTCTTCTATTAAATTATGTATTTGGTTAGTTATAATAATTAAGAATATTATTGATGTATATGTTGATCTTGTGTTCAACTATTTTTCTAAACTTACAAATTCTAATAATTTCTACATGTTTTCTCGGATTGTCTTGGTAGATATTCATGTTGTTTGCAAAAAATGAATTTTCTCTCTACCTTTCTATTCCTTGTCTTTTTATTTATCTTATTTTATTGCATTGGCTACAGTATAATATTGATTTTAGATCAATATTCATTCCAATATTGATAATATTGAACAGAAGCAGGCACATCCTTGTCTTTTCCTGATTTACAGTGACTGCTTCATCTTTAAGTGGGATGTTTGCTACAGATTTTTGGTGATATTCTCTGTTAGGTTGAAGAAGTGAACTTCCATTCCAAGATGGTTGAGAATTTTTATAGTGAATGGCTGTAAATTTTATCTAAATAATTTTTTATATCAATAATTTATTGATTTTCTAATGTTAGGCCATCTTTGTTTTGCTGTAAATAGCTCTACTTGGTCATGGTATATTATTATTTTTTAAATACATTTCTGTATTTGATTTATTGCATTCTTTTATCTATATTCTTAAGTGAGGTTAGCTTATAATATTTTCATTTTACTATTCTTGTGTTTTTATACTAGTCTCATAAAATGTATTAGGTAGCTCTCTTTCTTACTCTTTCTTTTCTTTTCTTTTTTTGTTTTTTGACCTTTAAAATTCTGAAACAGTTTTCATAAAATAGTGACTGTCTTGCTCTGGTACTTAGGGATGTGGTGAGGGGGCAAGATGGTGAGAGGATTTGACTGTTAATTTATTGATTATTCAGGCTTTCCACATCTCTTCTTGAGTCAACAATGGTAATTGTTTTTAAAAAAACTTTCCGCATCTATTACATTTGTAAGTATATATGTATTTAAAGCTTTTTTAACGTTTTATTTTGGAGTAATTTCAAACTAACAGGACAATTACAAAAATAATACAAATCCCACATAGAGACCTCCAACATACCCCTACACCCCCACTCCCCAGAAACCCAGATCCACCAATTTTAACATTTTGTCACATTTGCCATATCATTCTCTCTATCCATCCATCTGCTGACCTATTTATCTATCCATCTATTTATCTTTTCATCTGTCTGCTGGTTTATTTATCAATCCATTTTCTGAACACTTGAGTGTAAGTTGTATATATCAATCTCCTTGAATACTTAATACTTCCGTGTACATAAACTGAGAACAAGGATATTCACATATGTAACCCCTTTAAGTGCAGATATATAGTTCAAGAAATTAAACATTGATATAAAGTTTACAGTTGATATTCCAATTTCTTCATATGTCCCAATAATGTCTCTTTGGGTTTTTTCTCCTCTATTGCTAGATCCCATCCAGGATCATGTATTGCACTTACATTTGTAAGTATATTGACATAGGTTGTTCATAGTACTGCATCTGTGATTCCTTTTTACTACAACCATTTTTTTTATTTGTGCAAACTTAATTTTCCTTGGTCAATTTTACTAAAGAGTTTTTTTTTTTTATTCCATTGGCTTTTTCAAATAGCTTCCTCTAAATTTTTGTTTGTGCATGTTTAACTTTTTATTCATTCATTAATCTTTGCTCTGTTTCTGTTAGTGTCTTCATTTTATCTTCAATAGATTTCCTTTCTGGTTATTTTTTTCTACTGTTTTTGAAGTTTGTTTGCTAGTTATTCTGAATATTTTATAGTTTCCACTTTAACTTGTCAGTTATTTGTTGATATGAATTATGGTTTTGAAACAATGTGTTTTTTTAAATTTAAAAAATATTGATCCCAAATTTAAGAGCTTTAATTTTATAATATTTGACCTTGGTTCAAAATAAAAAATGTACAAAAGTGTTATGGTAGATTTATTTATCTATTGTTCTTTTCTGCTTCTTGAATAGATGGAGGTAGCTCAACAGGGAAACATAGTGCAAAGAAAAATCCAAATACGTATCATTGTGGCCACAGAAAAGATCCTATGTGCCATTAATAATGCCCAACTTGCAGGGATATAAAGATTAACTGGGACATTGCATATAAGTATAAAAGGACTTCAAACGTAACTGGTAGAAAAAAAGCACTCAGCCAGTGAAAAATATATACTCATTTTGTTAATTATTATTAATAAAAAATTATTAATACCATGAGAGGCTGACAGTAATTAAGAATACAGACTTGTTGTCAGACATCTCTGGATTCAGTTTTCTGTTTTGTCACTTTCTAATTTGTGTGATCTTGGGCAAATGACTTTAATCTCTTGTAATCTCAGATTTACTGTTTGTGAAATGGGATTCACAATAATGCTTACTTTTTAGAATTTTTTTTTTAAGGAGGTGCTGGGGATTGAACCCAGGACCTTGTATATGGAAAGCAGGTGCTCAAGTGCTTGAGCTACATCTGCTCCCCCCTATTAGAATTTTGACAACTGAATAAATCATGGATGTAAATAGTATTGCACACCTAAACCTGGGAATTGCCTGGAAGCTAATAAGCATTCAATATGTATTATTACCTTAGTAGTAGTAATTAATGATAATTGCAATTTTAAATTCATAGTGTTTATTTGGGGATCAGTAATTGATTCAGTTTAGACTGGAAAGATACATTGGATGCAGAATAGGAAATTTAAAGACTGATTATTGTCTGGCTTTCCTGACATTCACTCATAGGAATAATTGAATTCAATTAGTTTATTGGTTGTCATTAAATGAAAGACTCATTTATTTGTGTCCATTTTACAGAAAATGAAAATCTAGCTAACTAAATTTTAGATGGTCTGTCTGCAATTTCCTAGGGGACCTTGAAGTTCATGGGAATCATAGCCATGGTAACATACACTGTCTTATTCAACTTTCCATTTCTCTTCACCTCCAGCTCCAGGCAAGACCACAGCTTAAGTTCTGCATATAGTGGGTGGGAGAAGGCTGGGGTAGGTGGGAAAGACTGATCTGGGTAGGAGGTAGGCTTATTGCCAGACTCCCCAGGGTGACAGAGAAAGCTTTTTATTATAACTTAATAGAAAGTCTTATGCCAAAAAATGTTTCCATAAATAAATACATATGTTGGTTCTTGTTGAAAAATGCAAATCAGATGGCTAAGGTTTAAATCAATGATTTAAACCTCGGAATACCTTAAATAACAAGCAAAAACATTTTTTTGTGTACCTATATATATTTAAATGTATACCAAATTAGGAACATAAAAAATGTATTATAATAATGACATTAAGAGTATCCCACCAGCATCCTGACATCAGGCTGATGCAAATCAAATAATGCAATGCTGGAAGCATTGCAGGAACTTTCATCACCACAGCAAGAATTCATTAGACCTTTCCTTAGGTTGTATTTAAGCAATCACAGCCAAAAACAGACAGAAAAAAACATCTGCTGTGTCTGGCTGCACCTTTCTATTATAAAATACTAATTTTATATGTCGAGGGCATTGAAAGGATCTTGGTTAGATTAAATAGGCCACTATCTGTTCCAAAATCTGACTGTTATATAACAAGCAGAGCTGACCTCATCTTTCTTCTATACTGCTGAGGCAGGGATTCTGAAGCTCTCTGAAAATTAGGATGTTGGTATAAATTATAGAGAACTAATAGTTAAGCTAAACTAAGATTGTCCATTCCTCATAAAACATTTATAGAACATAATGGTACTCTTTGCATATTAGCTGATTGACATAGAAGATAAATATATACAATATGGGTCATTAAAACTTTCTTGACATAAACAAAATATTTTTCTGAACTATGGTGGCCAGTTAACTCCTAAATAATGTATTCTCTGGAAATGAAAAGACTTTTAAATCTATTGGCTGATCTATCAAATTACAAACTTTTCCTAGAATATGGTAGGTTGGTGACATCTTTTATATTTGAAATGTAGTATAAATTATCATTAAAAATATTTTTGTGGAGAAGTAGAGAAAATGCCAATAATAATAATAACAACAATAATGTAACAGTAATAATAAAATATTGGCTATTATTGTTGTTATGTACCTTGGTACTGACTCATAAATCATATTACAAAAAAAGTATAATAACCCCCACAAGGTAGTTGGCCTCAGTAAGTAACTTGGGGGAAATGGATGTGGCTCAATCATTTGGGCTTCTGTCTACCGGATAGGAGGTCCAGGGTTCAATTCACAGGTCCTCCTGGTGAAAGGCAACCTGGCCCATGCAGCCGAGCTGGCCTGAGCAAAGAACTGGCCGGTGAGGAGTGCTGGTCCATGTGGAGAACTGGTGCAGCAAGATGATGCAAAAAAAAGAGACACAGAGAAGAGACAATAAGAGATGCAGCAGACCAGGGAGCTGAGGTGGCGCAAGAGATTGAGCGCCTCTTTCCCACTTTGGAAGGTCCCAGGATCGGTTCCTGGTGCTGCCTAAAGAGAAGACAAGCAGACACAGAAGAACATACAGAGAGCAGACAGTGAGCACAAAACAATGAGGGGGTGGGTGAGGAGATATCAATCAATCAATCAATCAATCTTAAAAAAAAAGGTAACTTAGGGGTGGTCGGAGAGCTAAGTAGTGGCAAAGTTGGGATTTAATAACTGATACTATGTTTGGCTATAGGTAAATGACCTCTCTTCCTTTGGGGGAGTTTATAAGTTTCCTAGGGCTACCAAAAAATTACCACAAACTTCATGGCTTAAAATAACAGAAATGTATTCTCTCGTAATTCTGGAAACCAGACATCTGAAATCAACATGCTGGCAGGGCTGTGCTGTCTTTGAAGACCCTAGGAGAAAATCCTTTCTTTTCTTTTCCAGCTTCTGGAGGCTCCAGGCATTCCTTGGCTGTGGCAGTTTAATTCTAATCTCTGCCTCCATCTTCATATGGACGTCCCTTCTGTGTATTTTCTCCTCTTCCCTCCTCTTCTCTTGTAAAGACACTTGTCATTGAATTTAGGGCCCATCCTACTCCAGGATTGCCACGGGAATGAAATGAAAACATTTTGAGGCTTAGTATTCTTTGGGGGCAGCCCCGTTTATTGTTCTGCTCCAGTATATATACTGTCCAGCCACTATGGTAGGCGTGCTCACGGACATGCTATATGTGTAGGGGCTCAGAAAGTTCCGGTCTGCACAGGAGATATTGGAGAAGCAGAAAGCTCTAACCAAGTAACAGTGTAGAGTAACAAAGCTCTTATTGTTTTCAGCAGGAAGCTATAACAGCAGCTATTTTCCATGCAGCAGTATATTGCTTGCGCAGCAAAGCAGGTTTTAACTGTTTCAAAGATATTTTAACCAAATTGTTCCCACACAGGATCATCTCATCTCAAGATCCTTAACTTAATTACTTCTGCAAAGACCCTTTTTCAAATAAGTTCACATTCACATCTTCTGGGTGGACATATCTTTTGAAGGGTCATAATTCATCCCACTATAGGGAGATATTTACCATTTATTGAGAAATTCAACAAAGTACTTAACATGTTGTGGCCCTCAGGTGCACCTTTTGATTGCTTAGTATGAGGTGTTAATGATACAAGGTTACTAAATAGTTTATATCTTACAATTTGACCTTGGTTAAAAGAATGTTTAAGTGAATAACTTGAGTGACTTAACTGAAACTCTCATTGCTATAAATTAGCAAAAATAGTTCAAGTGCATAATTTACTAATGGCCATATACAATGTCAACCGTTTAAATGTACTTTGGAACCTCAGGAAGGTAAGTGAAGATTGATATATTCATTTAAATATTTAAATGTCTGGTGAGGTGTCTTAGTTTGCTATGGCTGCTAAGACAAATACCACACAATATGTTGGCTTAAACAAAAATTTATTGGCTGGGAGCTGATGTGGCTCAAGCAGTTGAGCACCCACCTCCCACATGGGAGGTCCCCGGTTTGGTTTCCATTGCCTCCTAAAGAAAAAACAAACAGACAATGAGCAGACAATGAGCAAAAGACAATGAGCAGACAACGAGCAAAAACAATGAGTGCAAACAACAAGTGCAAACAACGAGCAAACAGACAAGGGAGCTATCTCGGGGGGTGGGAAGAGGCAGAAATTACAAAAAATTTATTGGCTCATGTCTTTAGAGGCCAGTAGTCCCAAATCAAGGCATCAGCAAGGCCATTTTTTCTCTTGGGGTGTTTAGCACTCTGGTGACGGCTTGCCACAATCCTTGGACTTCCTTGTCCCGCATCTCTGCCTCTTTCATAGGATGATCTTTGTCCTTGGTTTTTTCTCTTGTGGCTTTCTCTGACTGACTGTGTCTGAATTTCCTCTCTTTATAAGGCCTTCAGAAATATGGATTAAGGTCCACCCTGATTCAATTTGGCTCCACCTTAACTAAAGATAATATCTTCAAAGGTGCCATTTACAAATGGATTCACAGGAATTCGGATAAAGCTGTGAGGTGTCTTTCGTGGGGGCCATGATTCAGTCCCTGACATATGGTTTATCAGGCACCATGCTAGGTGGGTAGAGGAAGAAGGTATGTCTTCCCTTTGCCCTCAAATGCTTTCAATCTAGTAGAAGGAAATGAGACTGAATATGCTCACTTACACCTGGGAGCGGATTGTTTATGTTTGAAGGTTGTGCTTAGAGGTTATGTGATGTCTTTTGAGACAGTGGTTTGTGAAGATTTTCATGAATGCTGAAGTGGGATTTACCATTTTCCAGGTGAACAGTAAAGAAGCAGCATGCCCAGAGCTGCCCAGGGGCAGGGAAGGAACGCTGAAGGAAGCCCTTGATCTCTGTGAACACATCTGGATATAAACTTGATGAACGATGATGGCAAGGGAGGAGGAGGGAGCTAGAGGAGTTCAGGGTCCAATTTGGGGACAGAAATTGAACTCACCGGGCAGTCATTGGATACTCTAATACTTAGCAGGTGCAGAAGAAAAAGTCATATGTTGGCTCTGGGACAAAGACTCAGAATTGAGATCAGTGGGTATGTGCTATGCTAAGCATGAAATGGGTCACTTGCCAGGAGCATGGATTTATTGTAAGTTGCAGGAGACTGAAGCTGAGGAATCACCATGGAAATGTGCCAGAATGCTTGTGAGTGGCTGACTTAGCTACAAACAGTGTACCCCTCTGTCATCAGGTGCCTTGAGGGTCAGAGGCACTTCAGATACACAGGAGACATGAGCACAGCAGTTTTCAAACCTGGCTGCACACTAGAGTCACCTATGGAATTTTAAAGAAATATTGATGCCAAGGTCTAACACCCAGAGATTCTGAATTTATTTCCTGGGGTGGGTTGGCCGTTTTTCAAGGGCTCCCTTGATGAAGAACTGCCCTAGCAGTAAGGAGCTACCTATACAGGCAAGGTATCCAGAACTGCCTATGATAGTGTCAACAAAATGACAAGAGGTTCATCCCCCTCCAGGAACTTCAACCCTCAGGCAAAAGCCCAAGAATACTTCTGACACTCTGATGACTAGTGGAGTGACAGCTAACTACTTGCTATACAGCTGTCATTATTTGTAGGAGGGGATAGGGCAGCCCAGAGAGGATGAAATGTTCCCGGCAGCCACTGGGGCTGCCGCTTGGATGGAAAGAAATTAGAGTATAAATTAGGGTATCATAATTGAAGGAGAAAAGGCTTGAAATGCAAGACCGAAATGGTTTAGAATCCTGACTCCATCAAACCGTATTGCCATGAACAAGGTATCTGTCTTCTCTGATTGTCATTTCCTTTATCTGAGAAATGGAGGTTATAGCATCTAACTTGAAGGACCATGACAAGGATTAAAGTCATTTCATACAGTTTAGTATATTGCTGGCATTTTGTGGATCATCCATAAGTGGAATCTATTATAATTACTTGTAGTAGCGACTAAAGAGGATCATATAAACAAATTCTTAGTGGGGTAATAGAGACCAGAGAATAATCAGTTCAAAAGGAAGTAAATTACAGGTATTAGAATGGCCAGGAAAGGCTTCTTGGGATTTTTAAAAATAATTTTGAAGACGTTCTGTAGAGGAATGAGGGACAGAAGGAGACTGTTGATGTACTTTGGGGCAAATGTATTATGGGAGTTATGACCACAAGTAGCTGGATTGTGGGAAAGGTGTTCAGAGGAAAGCTGTGTGGCTTCTGGGGAGACCTGTGAGGGTTTGCATTTGAGGCTTAACAGGAGTTTGTCACTATTGTGTGGGCAAAACCTCTGAGAACATATCACATTGTCAACATGGAATATATACATTATATCCAGGGGCTCTCAAGAATGGTAGTGAGTGCAGACCAGCCTATAAATCCCCAACTCATGGAAAAGGCTTCTTTCCCTTTGGTTTCCTCCTCAATTTGTCAAGAATATCATCTCTCATGGCATCTTGACTAAGAAGAGACATCTGGTTTTGCCTAAGTGTAAATGAAATGATTTGTTACAATCTGTTACCAACAAAAAAGGTATTTCTTCATCATATGCAACAAATTACTGTAGGAGTCCTTAGTCTTTCAAAAAATGCTATTTGTACATATTTTATGTTAACTAAAAGCTATTGAAACGAGTTAGCTGATAAAAAGAAATAATTTGCTGTGGATGGTGAATTCAGGACCAGAGAATGAAAGTATGGGTCCATGATATTTTTTGTTTTTGTTTTGTTTTTTATTTTTTATTGGATCAATGATATTTTTATTTTCAAATATCTTTAAGAATTAAGTGTAATTCATTACCAGTAGGTGTCACTGCAGGCATTAAACACAGCCTTTGTTTCTAGGGAAATTTGTCCCCTAAATGTTGGCATAATTTAATTGGTAGAACATAGTTATGATAGGCATGAAGGATATTTATTCTGAAAAGCAATATATTTTATCATGGTCATGAACTTGTAAAAACATTGGCTTAAGGAAGCTAAAGTGTATACTTTAAATGGGCTTAATACAATATACAACATAACTAATAGAATTTTATGAGGTCTTAAATGTATGTGGTGGATTTTCTTGGGTAAGATAAGGTTTGCTTTTCAGAGTTATTCTATAGATTCTGATTTATAGGACTAATCTAATGAGAATTCATAGACCCAATTGCTACCTTCTAAATCTTTGCACAAGTGACATTTTTTTTCTTACAACATTCTTTTAAGTTTTGTTAGAAAAGAGAAGGAAATTAAAAACCTTAACTTGAATTACATTAGTTCTCCTCTTTTGGGTTCTTTGGTCCTTTAAACCGTAGTATCTAATATCAGGTAGTTAAATTCATTGAGCTCTTTCAGAGAAGCTCGCTTTAGTGGTGTCTAGGCAACTTAGAGAAATATTGGCCATAACAAAACATTGATCTTAGTTCCGTTTCTTCCATATATTTAGAGTTGATTCATTAGTGCAATCCTGCTAGCTTTGCTGAATTGAACTTTTGAACAGAGAATCCTCCATAGAAAGTCTTGCACTTTGAAATTAATAATACTGCTTGAGGTATTGCTGGTTCTTACTTATGCATAATTTAAGGGTGAGGTGTGTGGATGTGCCTCTAGCAAGCATTTTGTGGGATCCATTTTACAAATTGAAACTAATGGAGGTGGTTATGATGCTTTTCAAGTGTGACCTGGAACAATCTAATTTACCTAAGCTTTTCAAAGGTGAACACAATCTTTTCAATCATAAATTAAAAATCTAGTACAGGTTTCAAATCAGAAACAGCACAAATTACATTCATGCAGGCCACAAGGATTCTTCTGCTGTGGCCTCCCTCAACTGATTCCATCAGGATAGACTAGACATTATAGACACCCAATGTTTTACTGTGGCCCTGTAACATCTAAAGAATTTTAGGAACATCACATTGCCTTTTTTCCTATGTACATGAACAGGAACAGGAGCCCTTTGCCTTTGCCTCCTGTTTAGTAAATCCATCTATGAGATTATTTTTGACTAGCTAAACATCTGGACTCTCATAATGTGATCAGGATTTCTCTGAAAGACATAATATTGTAGACTAAAATCCAGACAATTGGAAAATACTTAGCAATATCAAATATGTGGGTCTTCTTAACACATAACAACATATCTGTGTTAATTATAAGATGTGGACACTGTCTTCTACCAACACTACGTTCTAAACTATTAGAATGGAGACACACCAAAAAGACAAATGTTTGTCAATCAACTGTGTGATACACAAATCACTGTATTTGTGGTGTTTGGAGTAGTATGCAAAGGTGAATTCTGAGGCATAGTAGTTGTCAGAGGCCAATCTTCCAACCTGCAGATGTTCTAAAATCTATATGTGTGTTAAATTGGACCTTTGGAATCAGTAAACCTCATTCGTGTCATTTTGGTGCCTGTACAATTCCTTTTACCTTAACTCATTCTGTTTGGATGCCATTGGCTTTTATTGGGCCAGTATAGGAAACAGTTTTTTGGAAACTTGATATGTTAAGAGTAAGGATGCTGTTGAGGATGCTGATTGCTATATTTCATAGAGTTCCAACTTTCAGTCTTTGTATCAATTGCCTGCTTTGTTTATTTATTTATTTTGCACCTGCTTCTTTTGACCTCTTTATAATTCTCTTTTGTTTAATTTTATGGCTCAGTAAGTTGTTTAACAACCAGATTTCCTTCCCAAACTTTGGTTCAAAAGAAAGCATAGAGCCTGAATTATGGTCTTTAAAGAAGTGTAATGATCTTTAGGCTCTGCATTTTTATATTAACCTTCTTTCTGACTACTCTTGGTTTTGCTTTCATCTTTCTTACTTTCTTTTACTCTCAGATTGTTTTAAGTTATGTATCCTTACAGCCTCTGGGACTTTGGGGGACAAGGTGAGGAGGTGTATAAATAAATTAAAATACAACAAAAATAAAGTGAAATAGGTTTCCAAAATGAACCTACTTGACACTTAAAAATCACGTGGCTTAACCTCATCCTAACGCCTAGAGTTTACAATAAAGGTACGAGAAGGAGATACCACCCACAGTTAAAAGGAAAAAATAAATAACTCTAAGTACCCACCATGGCACATATTTTTATTCTGTATAATGTCACACTAAGAATTGGGTTTGTAGGTTGCTTATGGTGGTAAAACACGTACAGTAAATCTTTTTCAAGTAAATCTGAAAGGCACAGTGTTAGGAACTTATGAATTCAAGGCAAGAGCGTTTACTTGTTCAACTAGAAAAGAAGATCTTGAGATGAGAAATAGTAATAAATTGTTGGGGTTAAAGAATTTGGCAGGGATATTGTTAATTATTATAAGACCAATGAACAGAGACAAATAATGAGCATAAGAGTGAAATTTGAGGAGTCTATGAATTATAAAAGCGAAGAACCTTACTGCGGGACTGGGAGATGAAGGCTGTTCTGGGTGGAGGAGAGTGATTAAATGCCGGGTTAGGAAAAGGAAAAGTGACTCACTAAAATCCCTTTCCGTGTCATGGATTTGTGATTTGTTTTTGGACTCAGGATATTTTGGCAAAATGTGCGAAAGCTGAGACAGGAAACTAGTCTTCTTTTATAAAGCATTTGCATAGTTTTGGAAACTAAAAAGATACTGTTGAAATAGAAGTACATGATTTCTTTGATTTTAGTAATAGAAATTAGTAGTAAGAATGACAGATACATAAGTGATCTCAATCATGGCACCCCCATTAAATATTTGTTTTTCATTGCCACGTTGAACAACTGACTGAAAAGACCTCATACCCAGGAAGAATTTCTGAATTTAAAGATCTTTTTCTCCAAATATTAATAATTTTATCTGTTTTTTTATTCTTCTTGCCTTTAATTATGAACTCCTGAAGTTTTTTTTTAAACCCAGCTTACTTAGGTTTCTTTAGAATAGAAGAAATGAAACTGTTTTTCAAAATGAATTCTCAAAAACTAAAATTAAACTCTGAAACAGTAAAAAAAGAGTGTTATATGTGAAGGCTTGAAAATTTTTTTCCAAAATGATATGCCTCTACTGCACCTCTAACTTCTTAGATGTAGTACTATAAAAATGTACAAAAAGCATATATTTATTATTTAGAATTAGCTACCATCAAATGCATACTGGAGAAATATATTATCTTTAATTTGGATTTGGCTTGAAATATGTTTAGCCCTTTGGCATATGGATGGGTTTAGTCATTCCAATTTGTCAGCTAAGAAGAGAGGCAAGCAATCATTTGATATGGAAGTTGTGCATTTTCCAAATGACTAACCTAGATTTCTTGTTTATCTGCTTTAATAAATGAGAAAGTGGAGTCCACACTATTTAAGTGAACGAGACAAAATTACTTACTTAATTGATGGCAAAGTTAAGCTTGTATTCATCTTATCTCTTTTAGTACCACAATCTCGTTTCAACTATGGGATAATTATATTTTAAAATAGTCACATGTAAAGAACATGATACATGAAAATTAACCACGAGTTCACAGTAATAGAAAACTGGATTTGAATTTTGACTCTCCATTTACTAGGTGTATAACCTTGTGAAAATTAATTTACATCCCTGGATCTCAGTTTTCTCTTTATAAGGCGATTAAGAGAAATACCCCCAAAAGTTTAAATGCACAAGAAATGCTAATTCCTTTCCAGTTGCTTCCCCAATTATAATTGCCATAGTGAACCTTATCACTTTTAATCGAGGCTTACCATTTACATAAGGTTCCAATGACACAATTAACAGTGTCAGGAGTCAAATTCAGGACTTCATAATTTTAGGGCCCTCTTTTCACTCTCCATGGTATGTATACATGGTGTACATTTAACAGTATATGTTGAGAGAAATGCACGTAAACTTGGAATCTAAAATATTTGCCAAAATAATTTTAATTTACTTTAAAATCTAAAGTTTTTGAAGTTCAAAATGTATACTTTCTTTTTAAACTTTTGATTTTGAAATAAGTTCAAACTTACAGGACAGTTGCAGAAAGAATACAAAACACATACAGAGAGCTCCAACATACCCACCACTCAGAAACCCAGATCCACCAATTATTTTTAAACAAATCAATTTTATTGATACATATTAATAAAACATACAATTCATCCAAAATGCATAATCAATAGTATTTGGTATAATCACATAGTTGTGCATTCATCACTTCAATCATTATTAAAGTATGTTCATTATTTCAATAATAATAATAAATAAAAAACAGGCAAACAAGCAAGAAAATTCCTCACCTCTCAATCTCTCTGTTTCCCCTGCTGTACATAGCTGCTATTTCTGGCTGTTCTTGCACAATTATTTCTTTCTTTCTTAAGCAGTTTTATTGAGATATATTCACATACCATATGATCTATCCAAAGTGTATAATCAATGGCTTTTTTTTAGCTGTTAAAAAGTCCTTTCTTGCAAAATTGTAAAATAAATAGAAAAATAGATTGAAAAAAATTACAAATTTTAAATGAGAGTGCAAGGCCAGGTTAGCGTTAATATAATCAATTATAAAAAATAGATAGCATAGTGACAAACATTTATAAATGTAAATAATAATTGAAATATAATAAAAATTAATTATAACATAATTCTGATTTTTATATTACAGCTCTAACTATCGGACATAATAATCTCTAAGGATGAAATTAATTATAGGTTTAGTTATTTAATTTCCATTTAGGCCATAATTCTTTCCAGGTAATCAAATTCCTATTTGGGAATTCTTCACATCTTATTGGAATGAATTACAGCAGATAATTTGCCAACTCATAATATTATGAGGCAGAAAAACTCAAAATTTTATTCAACAGTATTCATACTAAATCATTATTGAGTCAGATAGATTATTTTAATTTAAGAGTAAGAATAAGAAAGGGTGAAAGAAAAATGAAGTATCCAAAAATATTCTCTTCTCCAGTCTTCCTCAAATAAAAGCAAGTGTTTATTTTGTATGAAAAAAATTACAGAATACTGATCACAGGAACAATTTGCCAGTTGCACTAAGTAATTATTGTTCATGTACTATAATGTTGTTATTTTACATTTATCTGGTCTACTCTAGCTCTTTTTTGGTTACTATTTGCATGGAATACCTTTTTCCAACCTTTCACTTTTAACCTGTTTGTGGGCTTACATCTGGGGTGGGTCTCTTGTAGACAATATATAGATGGCTCATGTTTTTTTATCCATTCTATCAGTCTGTGTCTTTTGATTGGGAGTTCAATCCATTAACAGTCAGTGTTATTACTGTAAAGGCATTACTTACTTCATCCATTTGTCCTTCGGTTCTCTGTTGTCATATCATTCTATTGTCTGTCTTCTTATCCTTTAGTTTACCCTTCCTAATAATCTTCATTTCTAAACTCTTCTCCAAATCTCTCACCTTTGTTTTTTCCTTTCAGGCTGCAGCACCTCCTTTAGTATCTGTTGCAAATCTGGTCTTTTGCAACATATTTTATCAGTTTTTGTCTGTCTGTGAAGACTTTGAACTCATCCTTATTTTTGAAGGGCAGCTTTGCTGGATACAGAATTCTTGGCTGGCAGTTTTTCTCTTTCGGTACCTTAAATACATCATACCACTTTCTTCTCGCCTCCATGGTTTCTGATGAGACATCAGCCCTTAATCTTATCAAGTTTCCCTTGCATGTGATGCTTTGCTTTTCTCTTGCTGCTTTCAGAATCAAGCAGAATCTTTGATATTTGTCATTCTCAATAGTAGGTGTCTCGGGGTAGGTCTATTGGGATTTATTCTGTTCAGGGTGAGTTGTCATTCTTGGATATTTATATCTATGTCCTTCATAAGGGTTGGGAAGTTTTCGGTCATTATTTCCTCAAATATACTTTCTGCTCCTTTTCCATTCTCTTCTTCTTCTGGGACACTGATAATGTGAATGTTTGTGTTTCACATTGTCATTCAGTTCCCTGAGACTCTGTTCCATTTTTTCCATTCTCTTCTCTTTCTATTCTCCTGTCTTTTCCAGCTCATTGTTCTGTCTTCAAAATCACTAATTCTGTCTTCAAGCAATTCAATCTGCTCTTATGTGCCTCTAATATATTTTTAATTTCATCCATCATGTCTTTCATTCCCATAAGGTCTGTTCCTTCTCTTTGCAGGCTTTCCAATTGTTCTTTAGCTCTCCCAGTGTCTTCTTAATATTGTTTATTTCTTTAGGCATATTTTCTTTAAAATTTTTGAAGTGATTTAGGTGAGTTGTATGATTATCACTGATTAATTGTCTTAAATCTTGTATCTCTTCAGGATATTTGGTTTGTTCCTTTGGCTGGGCCATCTCTTCCTGTTTCCTAGTATGGCTTGTAATTTTTTGCTGATATCTAGGCATCTGAATATGTTGGTAAATTTACTGATGGCTAATTTCTCTCTCTTGCCTATTTTTTTTCACAGCTCTTCTTTGATATTTGGTTCAAAATATTCTCATTCTTTAAAATTGCCAAGGTTAAGTTTTCATAATCAGGCCAGGGACTCACTAGTGAGTGCAGATTTTCTTCCAGGGGTTGGATACAGAGAACATAAAAGTTTTTTGTCCATGGAACTTCCATACTGGCCAGAAGATGGCACGAGTTAACATACCTTTCCATGGAGATCTTTCAGTCTTGGCTTCCTGTGTTCCTGTGTTGAATCTCCAGATCAGAGATTCAAAGTGGGCTCAGCTGGCCAAATTCACTGAAGAAAAGCACCCTGAACTCCCCTCCATTTTCCCTTGAAACAGCTGACAGGGAGGAAGGTGTCTGCTCCCTCTCAGTCAGCTGCAGTTAGCTAGGTGTTTTATCCCAGCTTAATATCTTGGGGATGGGGAGGGGAGACCTTCCCAGCCACCACCGGGGGTTTAGTAGCTCATGTTTGTCATTTTGGCTTCTTGGTCTCTCTATCCTTCCTCCCTCCTGGGAGTTGTGTAGCACTGTCCTGGTCTGCTGACCCCCAAAGCAGATCCCTCAGACAGATTTTGGCTCTTTCTCCATTGTTTTTGTGATAGCATTCAGCTCTGCCTGTGTCCATCTGTCAACATCTTCCCACAATCCTCTCCCAATTTTTAATATTTTGCCATTTTTCCTGTATCATTCTATCTATCCATCATTCTATTTATCTATTTTCTAAACATTTGAGAGTAGTTTGTATACATCATGCTCCTTGAACACTTAATAGTTCCATGTATATTACCTAAGAATAAAGACATATATCAACTTATATAACCACCATAAATACAGTTGTCAAGTCAAAGAAATTTAACATTGATACAAAGATTATAGTTGATATTCCAACTTTTTCATATATCCTAATAATGTCCTTTTGGGCATTTTCTCCTCCATTATTAGATATAGTCCAGTATCATGTATTGCATTTAATTGTCATTGTCTACAGTTCCTTGCTTCTCCTTCCTTCCTTCCTTCCTTCCTTCCTTCCTTCCTTCCTTCCTTCCTTCCTTCCTTCCTTCCTTCCTTCCTTCCTTCCTTTCCTTCCTTCCTTTTTCTTTCTTTCTTTTTAAATTGTGGAAACATATATATATAATATATATATATAACATATATATAACATAAAAATTTCCCATCTTAACCACTCTCAAGCACAAAATTCAATGGGGTTTATCACATTCACAATGTTGAGCTACTCTCACCACCATCCATTACTAGAACTTTCCCCTCACCCCAAAGAGAAGCCCTGCACCCATTATGCATTAAATCCCAATTCTACCCCTCCCAAACACACACACAACCCCAGTACTGCCCAGACCCTGGTAAACTGAACTCTACTTTCTGTCTCTATGAATTTTCATGTTCTAATTATTTCATGAGTGGATTCATACAATATCTGTCCCTTTGTGTCTCACTTATTTCACTCAACATGATGTCTTTAAGATTCACTCTTGTTGTAGCATATATCAGAACTTCATTCCTTTTTACTGCTGAATAATATTCCATGGCATGGATATACACATTTTGTTTATCCATTCATTTGTTGATAGGCATTTGGGTTGCTTCCACCTTTTGGCTGCTGTAAATAATTCTGCTATGAACACTGGTGTACAAATAGCTGTCTGAGTCTCTGCTTTTAATTTTTTTGGGTATATATCTAGAAGTAGGATTGCTGGGTCATATGGTAGTTTTATGTTTAACTTTTTGAAGAACTGCCAAGCTATTTTTCACAATGGCTGCACAATTTTACATTCCCACCAGCAATATACTAAGGTCCCCTCATCCTTGCCAACACTCATTATTTTCCATTTTTAAAAATTATAGCCATTCTAGTGGCTGCGAGGTGGCATAAAAATGTACAATTTAGAACTTAATTATAAGGCTTTTTATTGCTTTCTAATCTTTTTTATATGAATCTAATTTCTCTAACTAGATTGTAAGGTAAAAGAAAGAGAAAAGAACAAATTTCTCCTGCATACTTCAAAGAGAAGTCACCATTCCTGAGTTTATGGTTTTATCATCAGTACTACCTCATGACTGATTGTATGAAAAATTTAATAATAAAACTCTTATTATTGAAAGAAGAACACTTAAACTGATAGATTTTTAGAAAAAATAGATTATATTATCAGAGGAGCTGAAAATCAAACTTAGTGTTTAGTTTAGGGATGGGGTGGAAGAATTTAGCCATTTGAAAAATGACTGTCTCAGAAAGAAAAATGACCACCAAAAATAGGCTCACTAAATTTATTTTAAAAATCATAAAACGTTTCTTACAAAAGAGCATTAATTCAGCACACTGCTCTGAATAGATACCAGGGACATGTGGGCTATTGTTACTCTTCCCCCATATCCCAAATGTTACAGTGACCACAAAGCAAGGTGTTCACAATGATTACATGGGGGGAATCTTTACCACCAACAATGAGCAAACAATAAAACTCACTCATTCTGCTGCTGTTTCAAAATTTCAATGTTATTTTTTGGAAAAACTTTCCAGAATACTGCTTCACACTCTAAAAAAGAAAAAATACCTTGCATTAGAATCCTTCAACATCTGCATACTGCTTCACACTGTCCTGCAGCAGATACTGTGTATTCTGTATCTGGTCCTGTGTTGCTGTAATGGTAATGATCCTATCTTCAGATCTTTCTAAAAGCTCATCAATTTTGATTGAAGCTCCTGACTCATGATGGATTTGTTTAATCCACTGACCACCTTTCCCAATAATAGAGCCAGCGAAATCTTTGGGAATAGTTACTCGTGTAGCAATAACAGGTCCACGAAGATCACCAGATGAACCATGACCCTCTGCATAGGAATAATCATATCCAGAGCCACCCTATGGTTCATAAGCTCTCTGCCATTCTGAAGGGCTCTACTGCAGAGTCCCAAGTTTCTTCAGCACTGAAACCAACTATACCATCCAGGCTTTCCTCTTCTGTCATAGCCATTTGATCTCCTCTTCTAGGTGGTGGTGGAAGAGGAATATTCCAAGCTCTGCTGCCACTCTGGCCACCTTGTCCAGGAAGAGAAGGAGGAGGTCTTCGACCAGGGCTCATATCATCATGGTCTCATCTAGATAGAGGCATCTATCAAAACCATGCCTGACCTGGAAGCATTCTGTGAAAACCACCTCTTCCCCACATGGGAAATCCCATGGGACATTCACGGTGGTCAGCAAACATCATTATAAAACCACCATAATCATAGATTTCATCATAAAAATTGAGATCATAAGGTTGTGCTTGTCCTTTGATGGCAGACTCAGATATAAGATCAAGGATGATCTTTATGCACTCTACAACCTTATCAGGCTTTCCTCCAATAAGAATGACTCTGTTGGTGGAATGAGGACAGCATTCCTGGAAAGCCATGATTGTTGTCTGAGTGTTCTCCCGAAGTTCTTTGATTTTAGCATCTTTGACCCCCCATAGTTGCTCCTGCCAGACTCTGGTGAATCAACAGTCTCAAATCACAGTCAAAGTTGTTTCCTTTATAGTGTTGATAATTTAAGCATTCCACAGTGTCAGATTCAAGCAGGAGTTGACTGGTTGTAGTGGGTGGTGGCAACTGCAGGCCGTCTTCCAAGGTAGGGATGATTTTCTTCAGAATTTCTGCAATTGTTTCAACATCAGCACTGTAACTCAATATGCACTCGGGGCCACTGCTGTCTGGGACTGAAACACTGGCATTGTAGTCAGAGAGTCTTAATATTCTTGCTTCCTATTCCAATCACTGACCCAGCGTTCTTGCTCTGAAGAACACATAGCTCAACCATCTCATCAGTGTTTCTAGATCTTTTAAATGCTTGTTTCTCTTCCATGTGTTCTGCAGTGCATTTATCAAGTTCACCATTGGTTTTTGTGTTGGGGAAGTTTTCCTTTGGCTGTTCAGTTTCAATTTTCTTGTATCAAATGGACACACCAATTTATAGGCAGTGTGTGAGCAGAAGGCCAGTAAGCCATAGAGGTGGGTGTGGCAGGAAATAGGATAATGGCCATGCAGAGTCCTTTAGGCTGGAACACCCTCCTCTTTTTTTTTTTTCTTCTCTAATGGTATTTAAATGAGCAGAATTGGATATCATTTGATTTGTGAGGCACAGAGAACAAGAATCATTGCCTAGTTTTTGTTGTTCTCATGGTGTTAGAAATCACAAAACCATTTGAAGTTCATAAGTTCATAGCACTATATTGAATTTTAAGAATAAGAAGCTTCCATAAAGATGATGCCAAGGGTAAGTAATGATATTTCTAGTTCCATTATTCTTTAAGTGCTCCTATTAATTTTGAATCCACAGGACTTAGCTAACACATTTTATAAGATAGGCATTCTAAACAGCTTTCACGTGTACACTGCAGGAATGAAGGTATGTCCTTGGAAAGTGGTAGAGCTTTAGCAGTAAAAGAAAAAGTCTTTTATTTCTTCTATTTTTAGGCAAATTGATGACTCTGAGAACTTAGGTGTCTGATCTTAACTATTTGCCCAACTCTCTTGAGTTAGCCAATCAAATATTAAAACTTTAAAAATCATAAACATTTCTATCTCACAAGAAGCATGAACAGAATTCAATAAAAATTATTGATGTCTTGGGCCTGTAATCAATTTCCCCTCTGACCCCAACTTCATCTCTTTCTTTTTGTCACTGGACAGTGCTATCTTCACTCCTCTATTAGTACTAAAATGTAGTCGCTAGATGATCTCTAAGACCACTTTCTGCTCTTATATTTTGAGTTCACCTATACATAATTTTTCAAACATTTCAATAAATTCTTGTTGAATCAATGTAGAATGAATATGTAGATGCTTGGCCACCACGTGGTCAAACGTCTGGACATTTGACTAAACTTTACAGTTTTTAAAGGTGTTTAAGTTTTTGAAGATGCTGTTTGCATCTGAACTTCGACTTCATCCCAAGAAGGTGGAATGTTAGTATTCACTGATCTCTAAGGAATATAGTTTACTTGAGCTTCACAGTCTGAACAAATTAGATAAAATTTCAACTACTTTTCCCTGGCTTTTGATAGCACACATCTAAAACTAGTATTGAAGGGCTTTTTGCCTTTATTCATTGTTAAATGTACTGCATATCTGCTCTGTCTACTTCCTACTCATCATTGCTACAACATAACTGTGGAAATGGGAATCTGGCTTTTATTAACAAAATTAGAGAAACCTGTACAATAATAAAAAGGTAGCCTACCTCACACTTAACAGTAGTTGTGTGCCTCAAATACCTTAAAGGCTTTTTCCTTTATGTTGAAATTCTTTCTCTGGTACACATAAACAGGCCTGCATACCAAAAACATGTAGTCATTGACTACATTCACTAGATGAGAATTGGGCCTAAAGCCATACCACCAAGAGAGTAAAAACTTGCCAAGCTTCACAAAGAAAAGTTAGGCCAGTTTTTCTCTGGATAAGTTAACTCTGAACTATCAAGTCAGGAAAGTAGCAGGACTGCCAGAATTAGGATATTCCAGAGCACTAAAGGCGCTACGATATAATCATCTTCTAGGGTCCTAGGTTGAAGGGGTGCCAGAGTGGCTTTGGTCTTTGCTAAACTAATTTTTTGCAGACTATATCTAATTCCATGTAACTTTTTAAAAACCAAGGCATATTTAATCTAGGTTTTTGTACTCTGCATGCAGATGATTTTAAGAGGCTTTCCCAAATTTTATAAGTTGGTAATTGTGTTTGCTTAACCTGTCAACCAAACTTTTATTTCCCCTTCCTTCCATGTTATTCATTTTAACCCCTGCCCATTGTTGGTTTTGAAGATAGAGGAAGTGTGCCATGAGCCAGATAAAAGCTGGCAATAGCAAGGAGAGGGATTCTCTCCCAGAGCTGCTAGAGAACTCAGCCCTGCTTGATTTTAGCCCCGTGAGACCTTGTCAGACTTCTGATCAACAGATCTGTTAGGATCATAAAATTGCAGCTGTTTAAGCCACGAATTTGTGGTAATTTGTTACAGCAGCAGAGAAAACGAATACAATTGTGTTTAAATTCTAGAGTTTGCTACATTGACTATAAATTGAGGAAAATGGAACATAAGGTTTCTTAAGCTCCCATCTAGTGGCAAAATTGCCATCTGAGGCAAAGTTATTTTGTTCTTTCAGACACCATGATATTATCTAATTAATACAACAAATGAATTTACATTAATGTGCTAATCAGTTTTGTCTCATAAACTCAGAATATTTTCCCTAATAACAAAAATAAAGCTCTTAAAGGACACTAAGACCCACCATTTAAATAAAATCAGTTAAATTGATGTGGAAAGATACTCAATATCAGCCATTAGGTACATGTGAACAGCTAAACGAACTTTTTTTGTGTGTGTGTGCTAAATCCCCATTTAACGTATTAGGAAAGTAAGGCTCAAACATATTAATCCACCCAACTAGGGTCACAGAGTTAATCCAGTCATTCATGCACTAATTTATTCCATAGCTATAAGGTACTTATTACCTGCTGGTTATAAGTAATAACTAATAGCAGATCCAGAACTCTAAACTATATCTGGTGATGAAGAAAAGTATATTTATACAAAGTAATAGAGAATAATAATCCCTTGGGCAGCCTGAGGGTTTGAGGCAGTCAAAGGCAGACCTGAAGTGAAGGGAAGCCTTTGGGAGTAGAAAATTTGGATAAAAGGGAAGCCATAGAACAGAAATGAAAGGATTACTGAAGGCTAACTTTGTGTAATTAATGTTTTTACCTGGGGTTGGCCTGGAGAGATTCAAGTAATATCACTGGAAGATTAGTTCAGTGAAATCTGCACTCTACTATTTGCAGCCAATGTGTGAGGAATACAACACAGATGATACTGGCTCTAGTTCCTGCTCTCCTGGATGGAGCTCACGGCCACACTGCTTGAAGAAATAGCTATAACTCAAATTGTGCTAAAGTACAAGTGTGAAAAAGGGATCCTAATACAGTAAGAGAAGATTTCTGAAATAAGTGCTATTTATACTGAGATCCAAAGGATGAGGCAAAGAAAGTTGGGTTCTCTTTAAAGAACATTCTCCCTAGAGAATATTTCCCTTAATTTTTTCCCCCTGACTTCCTTAATGAATTACCATGCCAAGGGCATCACTTAGGGAGTTTTAAACTGTAAGAGAATAAAGCCAACCAAATGTATTCTCTTACATAACAAGAAGTTTAGAAGTAGGAAATCCCAGGGTTACAGTTTAACAAATTTATCAAGGATTTAAGATTTTTAAAAATCCTTCTACCAACCATCCTCAGCAATTGGGCTTTCCTCTTCAGTCATGAGACCTGTACATGGCTGCTTGAACTCCAGGACTCATGGCCTCACAAATCTACTCCCAAAGGCAGAAAAAAAAAGGGAAGTAGATATCTCTAAGCATATATCACTTTATTTTATTAGGGGAAAAAGCATTTCCATAAGTAACTCATTCTCTCCCTTCTATCCCCCAACTTCTGCATCTGGCACCCTCCTTCCTTTAAGGATATTTCCCCTTTTAGGGAAGGCTATGGCAAACTCTTCTACAGGCTATATGATGCAGTTAAAAATAGAACCTGGAGATATGTAACTACGATGCAGCAGGGAATTGCCTTATAAAGTAGTAGGTAGATCCTCTAGGACCAGTGTGGCCTCTTCTCCAGTCTAATCCTACAAAAGACTTGAACCTGCAGTTTCTTGGCTTCTAAGAACTGGTGGGTTTCTCATTCTATGTGGATTTCACTGAGAAATGAATTTCAGACTGGCTTCGGGGAGCTGCATCCACTCCCTCACTTGTATATATATCTGATGCTTATCCTTTGCATCATTTGTTTGCTAGTTCAATAGTAAACCAAAGTGAGAGCAACCTTGAACGAAGTCTAAATCATTCTAAAAATTTTTTTACCCAGACCAGTTAAATTCTGTATGGTATGCATGATTGTTCTTTAAAATTTTGAAAAAAAAAATTGTTTTCTTTAAAAAATCTTTTAACCTGGACCAGAACTTTGTTGTCTGGCCTAATTTTATCAGCCAGAAATCATAGAAATCATATGACTACCTCTAGTTGCAAAGAAGATTGGGAAGATGAGTGTCTGGCATTTGACAGTATTGTCTGGCTTTATGGAGTAAGGGGGAAGAAATTGGTTGTTTGTTGGGCAACCACTAGTGTCTGGACTACATATTTAGGTTTAGGAACCCATTACAAAACATTATTTCTACAAAAGTAAAGACTACCATAATGATATTATAGAAAAAGCCTTACTGTTTCCCATGAAAGTGGGAAAGTTTCATCATAAGTGTAATTTGCATACACTACTTAATGTTTCTCAAGTTAATTTTAGATAGTGTAAGTTCTTTTACTCTTTTCCAGCTCTGTTGCAGATAACTCAGGCTTGGAGAAATTGTTCTTCTGTATCAAGGATAATGGATGCTGTTTTAAACATTTGACATTGAAGCCAATTTCCAAATACCTACTGCAGAAGTCAATGTTTATGGTACATACTATAGCAGAATAGTTTTGCATTCTCAGGGTAAGTGTTGCAATTGCCCACAGAGTATCTGTGTTTGATTCTGGGATTATAGAACATTTAATATTCATGAAGTGAAAGTTAGGGGTGCGTTTCCAATTAAGGGTCAGCCCAGTGTCCCTACTAGCAATGGGGCTAGTTCTGTATGTAGTCTTATATATCCTGTGCTAGAGTTATTAGAAAGCATATCTTAGTTCTTTTTCTAGACTGATCTTTGAATTGTCAATTTTATTGTATCTCTCACAGAGTTTAGATTCAAATGCATGTACCAGTAACAAGTGATGTGTCCCTTGAACAATTACCTGACTCCTCTAAATCTGTTTTCTCATTGGTCCAAGGACGCTTATTCTAATAACTGCCTTACAGAGTGTGTTAGTGCGTGTGTGTGTAAAAGTTAAATGCGGAAATTTGTGCAAGAAACTTGGTGCAGTGTCACTCAAAGAAAGTGTCCAACAAATGTTAGTTATTATTGATATTACTAAATATATTGCTTAAATGAAAATCAAGGCTTAATTTTCCCACTAACTAGCTGTGTGTTTTTAGCTAAGGCACTCAACTTTCTGTGCCTCATTTTACATATCTGTTAAAGAAGAGAGGTGCACTAGAATCAGTAAGGGCACTTTAAAGAATCAACTTTTAAGTTCAGTGATTTCCAGTATTGCTTATTGCTTATCCTCAGACATGCTACAGTGGTTTGGGGGAAGGAGAAAAAAAGCCTAAAGCCCACCTAAGAAGAAACATAGTGTATCAGGCAATGTGGAATTTTGACCATGTGATTTCATAATCAAATTTATCTTTTAGTCTTTCTATTACCATAAGGTGAAGAGAAAATGTTGATAGTAATGGGTAGAATGTCCACTAAGTGGAGGGACTATCTTAAGAAAGAGAACTTTTCCTCCCCTATGTTACATGGAGAAATGGATCCTTCCATGGTGATTTGTAAATGAGCTCTTGGCTATTTCTGGGTTGTAAGTTCCCAAGTATAAGTTTTACCATTTATTGGCATCCAACAGAGAAACAGAGTATTTTATTTGGAAATACATTTGGAAAGGATTCCAGAGAGCCCAGGCAGAATTAATTGTACTCTAGTTTGGGGGATTTTCACCTTTTCTGTGCTCTGTAACTAGCTGGCACACTTCCAAATGTAATTTAGACTACCGTGAACTGTAAGTTGTTTTTTTTTAATGTGCAGAGTGATTTTTTTCCAACCAATAACTTCTTTTACTTATTGTTCTAAATTTAATTTTGCATTCGATTTTCTTATTTTCAAGCACTCGTTAGCCCTTAATGTTTGCTCTTGGAAAAAAGTACATTTTAATCAGTGGTTTTTAGTGATCTGTAAAGTCTTTGGAAATTTAGTGAATTTGGGTTTACTCATGAAACCTTTACTAATCCCATTACAAGCTTCCATTAGAAATGTCTGCAACTCCAGGACTGCTTTATTTAAATTACAATAGGAAACGCCTCTGAAACTTCAAACACCACCATTTATTCTCTTTTATTCAAACAACTGCAGGCCAGCATAATTCTCATAGGGAACTCATTAAGGAAAGTCAGGGTACAGTTGGGCACAGATTTTATTTTCTAGAAGAGGGTAGAAGATTTCTATACAACACCTCATCTTATAGGTGTCTATATGTTATGAACAAATAATCCATGTTGTAATCAACCAGGTGTTTGTATGAACATAATTTGCAAGAACAAGGGAATAGCCAGATGCACTTTGTGTTGTTCTGATTTGATTTATTTTGTTATTGTGAGAAAGTCATTTTTCCTGAGAACAAAGAGGAGTACGATTGACATTGATCTGGACAATCAGGCCAGCATTCAAATTTTGTTTATTCGGACTAATGATAGTGATTATGAATGTTAGGTTACATTTTGTTTAATCCAAGAAAGGACTCCACCTTGGAAGAATGGGAGAAGAAAACAAAATTTTATCAAATACTACAAAGTTAAAAGAGAGCTGTGGTTTGGCAGAATTGGGAGAATCAGTATTTACCCCAGATATAACTAGTTAGAACAGAAGACTGGTTCTAGGAAAAGCATTTTTAGAATGTTCCCTATCCTAGTCCAGATTGCCCCAGGAACTGGGAAGGCTGCAACTGAAGTGAAAGACTTCAGAGCCTACAATATGAAACACTGAAGTCCCCTGGTCCACTGGTATAGCTGATGGTGAGGCTGGGAGTGTAAAGAAGAGCTATCTCTTCCCTACTCCTAAGTCTTCAAGAGGCTGCCATGCTTTATTTCTATACCAAAGTATATTAATGAATTCTCCCTTATTTTCTCCTTCAATTTTATTTTTCACATTTGAATCTTTGATTTATTAGAAATTTACACTTGGTGTGTAGGTGCCCTTTCTGGACCAACTTACTTTTTTCCATGACTACCCAGTTGTTCCAAAACCACTTATTGAACAACATATATTTTCAACTGGATTGAGATTCTCCCTTTTATTTTCTAAATTCCCTTATGTATTTAGGTTTATTTCTGGATGTTTTTACATATTCTATTGTCCATGCTCCAGTATCTAATTGTTTTAATCATTGAGACTTTGTTGTTTTTGTTGTTGTTGTTTGTTTGTTTTGTTTTGTTTTTCAAATTGGCTCTCTGAAAGGACAAACTTCATTGTTTTCCTTGGGTTGATCAGATGATCAGAGAGCCTGCTTCATTCTCGTCATCTCTTCCCCATGTTAGCATTTACTTAGAACATATTTGCTTTCCAATTTTTAACATAATAGCTTTATTTATAAAAAGGTTGATTTTAATAAAAATAGCACACAACCAATTTTTAAAAGCATCAGGGGAGATTACTATTTAAAGAATGACTTTGGTAATCTGTTTATTAAATGAATTATAAGACTTAAAATTTGCTAAGCTTAGGTTTTATTTGTTTTGCTCAAGATAAGGTATAGCTGTTATCAAATACTATTTTCTATTCATTGCAGTAGTCTTTTCTTTTGGTACTTCCAGAAAGCAAAGAAACAAATGGATCAAATAATAATGCAAGAGAGATCAAAGCAATTCCTTCAGTCAACAGTAGAAATTCATGCAAATCTCTAAACACCTAAGGCTTTTTCTAGCTAAAGAAAAGTCCACATGAGAGAATCCTTGTGAAAAACACATCATAGAAAGTTGATTTGGTTTCTCAATGTTATGCTATAAGTAGATTCTTCTTAAGGACAAGCAACCCTGGTATAGAAGGGACATGGAATTAGGATTATTGAGCAATAACTATGGTATTTCACATGCATGGGCACAAGTTATCCTTGCAGCAGACCTACGTATGCAGTGTGCTTCTCTTTGGTGCAATGGTTAAGGGTGGGTTCCTGAGCTAAGCTGCCTGGGATCTCAGCTGCCTCTCAGACACTTACGAGCCATGTTCTTGGTGTAGGTTTATAAAGTTCTCTGCCATCACTTTAAAAAACTTGCATAGTAAAATGGGGTTATTGTAAAAATAAAATGAATTAATTTATGCAATTCATTTATAACAACACGTGGCATAGCATAATAAATAAATATTATTGTTATCATTTCCAATTTACTGAAGAGGAAACAAAAGCTCAAGGGTGAAGATACTTGCCAAAATCCATATGCTTATTAAGTGGTGGAGCTGGGTTTCTAATGTTTCTGCTACAGATCTGTCTGAAGTCCCAGTTAATGATTTTCACTACACCTTTGCCATTCAAAAGTGTGGTCTCTGGACCAGCAGCCCCAATATCACCTTGGAGCTTGTTAGATATGCAGAATCTTGGGCCCAGTTCCAAAGGCACAGACCAAGAATCTACATTTGAACAAGTTCCCTGGGAGGTTCTTTGATTCTTATGCACATTAACTGGTGAGTTGGTCTCCAGTGTGGACCAATTTTCAGTATTATTCTCTCTATCATATTTTGTTGCTAAATTTATTTCTTAAAGGATTTGTTTGGGATGCCCAAGGATAGTTGCGCCCTAAGTGTTGGAGCAAAACTCTACTGAAGCATGTGACACAGGAAATGGAGGGAAAAAATGCCAACAGTGAATGTTAAAAACAGCATATTCATTTAGCAGCACCTGATGACATAGGGTAGATTATTGAATTGGATAGAACTGGGTCCAAGCCTAATTCTTTTATTTAAAATTTTCTCTTTTCTCTAAACTATTTATTTAATCTCTCTGAACCTTTGTTTCTTCGTCTTTGAAATTGATGATATTGATAGTTATATCTTCAGTTTGAGAGGATCAAATAAATTAAAGGTATGAGAAAGCACCTGGCACACAATAGGTGCTCAATAAATGTAAAACAAACAACCAAACCCTGACCTATGACAGGAAATTCCCTGTCAAAGTTAAGGCAACTTTTATAGAAGATCCACTACATTTAAAGGAGTTACAGATAATGGTTGCCCCTCATGGGAAGTAATGAGTCACAAACTGTATCTAACTAAGTATTTCTATATTTAAAGACTATAGCAATTACTTGATTGTGGAAGAAGCCCCAGGAGGGCTTTGTTTCTTAGAGAGAATCACCAGTTTCATTTTAGTATGCACAAATATTTCTTAGGAGGATTACCCTCAGTGAATTGCAAGAAATCCGGTCCCTTTCACCATGTGATTAAAAAAAAAAAAAAGCAATGCCACAATCTTAAGAGGAATTTTTATTTTACATCAGAGCCAAAATTCTTTACATGGGAACATAGCACTAATTTTATTAGTTTGAAAAAATGAAGGCAATGAACAGAAATTGCTTTCAGTTACTAGTTAGATAGCATAGCCCTTCCATAAAGGATGGTGCACCCGCATGGCAATAAAGGCAGAGAACAGCGTCGGTGAACCTCCCTGAGTTCCGGTTCTCAGGACCAGAGTGAGCAATGTACAATAGAAATGCCTTTCAAGTTGCTGCAGCTGCTCTGTTCTATGGAGCACCCACTGAGTTAAAGGACAGACACTCCACGTACATGTGAAATCCTCAGGGTTCAAAGCCTAATTAATTTCCTGAAATCTATCAGAAATGGTAGAATCATGCATATAAAGTAAACACATATTTGGGGATTCAAAATAGTTTAAAAGTAAATTGAGGCAAAAAGGTAAATTGCATGCAACTTTATTTTGTCTTTTTTTTTTTTTTTTTTTTTTTTTTTCTGTGTTCACACACTCCTTAAAGATTACGTTTTAAAACAACCCAAGTCGTTCAAGCCTCACAGTTTGGCTTCAGTTATTTCACAGTCTTGTACAGTTTGGAACACTTGAATTTGGGGTTCATTGTAATTTGTTGCTATGTGCACATCGTGTAGACTTATCATTCTTGCATATTTTCTCTTGATTTCTTTCTCCTCACTTTTAAAAGAAAGAACACTATCTAATTAAAAAAAATCACAAAGAATCTTGAACAGTTTGGAGGGCAACTTTTTGATTTCTCACTAAATTTTACTGAGACTCGGCAATCTATGTAAATATAAGATTAGATTCCATCTTTCAGTCTTTTTTTCTCCTTAATTGACATATCTAGATATGAAAATTTCTTGACATAGTCAGCATTTCATATTTATAAAAATTAGAATAATTTTGGGAGGGTATACCCTGGGGAGATAATGCTCCTAGAATTTTCTTTTTAGGGAAGCTCTGGTGGAAGACTGCCTTTTCCCTGGGAGTTAGGAAGACCATCTTGTCAAGGCTGCTGCTGCTGATTGCTGCCTGTCTCTCCAAGAACAGGGCTTATCCACCCCAAAACATGCTGGATGTAAAAAGGCTCTCCGATATTTGCACTTCATCTCTAAAATTCATTCAGATAATCTCGACTTGCTTCCTTTTTCACTGCTTGTTTATTTTCCGGTTTCCAAACCCGTTTTCTTTTCTTTTTTTTTTTGCTTTTTACCCAGGCTTCCATTCTCAATCTAGTCCTCAGTATCATAATTTAATCTCAGTAACTCTTTGCAATATGGCTTCTAGTATTTGTCCTTCATCACCCTGCCCCCAGAAGTACAACATATTTGTCATTATGTGGCTTAAAGAATTAAAATGGAGCTAGTGGGGAGAAGGGCAATGCCAAACATTCACTTGCCTTGGAGTAATGAACCTTCCATATTTTCTCACACTACGAGAACTTATAAGTCATGGGTCATTTTGAGACATCAGCAATTTCTTGGTCCCTATACCTCTTTATTCAATACCTTTGTCATCAGTTTAAGTTGAATGGGAATTAGTTTTCATGTTTGAATCTTCTTTGTGCAAAACTGGCAAGGAACATTCAAATGGCTATCTTGCTGGGAATGTTTTCTTTTATTTCCTTTGCCTGGAATTTTCACTAGTGAGGGGGCAGTCAAGATCTCTTGAATTTCTGGAGTACAAATTTAGAGATCTATTCCATTTGGTAACTCTGAAGTATTCAAAATGATATAGAAGCTCCGTTATACTTCCTAAAGTTATCAAATTTCCTAATTTTCCCTGTATATGTGGTCTTCTTTTAATGCTCCTGAGATTACATGGCTACATTTTAGCCTGGATACTACCGTATTTTATCAATTAAGTCATCCATATTTTCACATTTTAACTTCTGTGAAATTGAAATGTCTTAATATTGATGGTGCATCATATTTTGATTGCCAGTATTTTTTTTATCTTAATGTTACATAAAATAAATGTTCCATTTTGCAAAGTCATCTTAGATTCAAAGAGCTATAATACACCGTTTTAAGTGCAACTTCAAAGAACTCTTATCTTTCAAATCTAGAACTGCAATAAGAAATCACAATGTTGTTCATCTCTGTATTCTGTTCTGCAAATCAAGAACAATAGAAAGTAAAAGGAATTTAAAATAAAATAAATGAATGAAAAGCAAAAATATTTATAAAACATAAAGTTTCAATTTATTCTCTTTTTCTATGAACTGCTGATCTGAGAGATTCCTTTTAAGCCTGCTCAAAGTGTCCATAATAAATGAGGCTTCTCTTTGCAAATGGTAAGTCATGGTAGTCAAATAATTGGTGATTTATGGACTGGACTTCCAAGCCATTAATCTCCATTTCCAAGAAAAAAACACATCCGGAATTGGATCGATGCATCTGATCTGATCAATTACTATACTAGTGAAAATGCCTGAAATTCTGAATCAGCCATGCCATGGCTGATTTAGTTATACTAGAGTCATGTTATCGGTTAAACCTTAAAACCAATACACCAATACCTCATACATTAGATTATCTTAATAGATTATTATTTACACAAAGAGCTTGGTGTTGCTCTCCTCTGATTTGCTAGGTTCTCTAGATATTTCATCTTTATTGGGATTTTTGTTTGGTTTTGAATAGTCAGGAGAGAAGAATGTGGGCCTTGCGATGTTTATTGAGCATAACCACCCTGAATGGCTATTGACTAAGCAGTAATGGAAAACGGGAACCAAAGAATAAAATCTCATCAACACAGTGAAATCTGTTCTACCCTCTCTATATAAACCTTATGTGTTGACTTTGGCAGCAGTTACGAACTTTGTCATTCCAATAAAGTTCCTGAAATTGACTGGATATCACTTCTTTCACAGGAAAACATCTGCAAGAGTATTTATCTGTCTGTAAACAAGAATACTTTTATTTTTTCAAATGATATATCAGACATATTTATTTGTATTTGCAATATACATTATTAGCCCATCACAAAAATCTCTGGACAAGTGCACATAATTAAAACATCATTCATAAATTTAAAAATATACTAGCTGGAGAAGCATGCGTAGTTTTTTCTACCTCAGAACATTTCACTGTACTGTTGAAAGAATCTCACTTGGTTGAACTGGACTGTTTTTTAAACTTTATTTGGAGAGAATTTAGTTAAAACTTTCCATTCTTAAGCTTGATTGTATAGACTTTGCAGTTTAAATCTTTGAACACACACACATACTCACCCCTACTATATTTTATATATCTAAGTTGCATTTTTTTCATATTTTTAATATTATTGAAATTGGATGCATCTTATAATTGATGGCAAGTCATCATATAATTGGCAGTGCTTTTCTTTATAGTAAAAATTAATGTGCAATCAATGTTATCTTAGATGAAATATGCAATAATAATGTTGCATACCATTTGTTGTTTTCACTGTCTCAGGCACCGTTTAAGGTTATATACCTTATTTACTCTTCACAAGGACAGGCAGACATTGTGAAATAGTTGTTACAGATGAGGAAACTAAGGCCTGGAGTATTTGTGTATTACGTGCCCATCCCACTGACTGTGATGTATATGTTGTGGTTAGGATTTGGGTCAAGTATGCCTAATGCCAAAGCTTGATTTTTCACAGGTGCATAATGAACCAACTTAAAAAACACTAATTAATATTCTCGTCTCTCCAAAAGACTGCATTTGGAAACTACTGCAATTTCTGCAAAGCACTCTCACTGCCATCATAATATTAGATTAAGAATGGCAGCATTCGATGGTAAAACTTATCTAACTTCCTGTAAAGCATCAGCTTATTCAGCCAAATGAGCTTGTCTTCCTTCAATTTATATTTGGTGTGGACCTCCTTTGGGCCAATCACAGAGCTGAGTAAATATTGGGGGCATGTGATGAGGAAAAAGGGATTCAATTTAAGGGAAACTTAGGAGCAAGCCCTGGATCAAGAGTAAGAATCAACAGATTTGGGTCCTATTGCAGAGGCCTCCTGTCACTGCCTTGCTATGAGATGTGAGCAAGTAATTTTCCCTCCCTCTGACTGGGTTTCTGCATAATAATCTCTTTACTAAATCTCATGATTGTGAGGAGTAAAATGAGATTAAATAAGGTAAAGTAATTTGCACAGCACAAATGACAATAGATATGTTTGGCATTATTCATTTCTAATGGACCTGTGTAGGCATAATCATGCCAAAGATTCTTTCATTCATGCCTTGACCTTCACAATAGGTGCATGTGGGAAAGCAGAATTATGCTCTGGGAACCTCAGTTGAAATATTTCATATCTTTCTATTGTCATTTCATTAGTATCAACGATATTCACATTGTATCTGCATATAGGTACAATTTTTCAGTCTCTCTCTTTCTCTCTCTGTTTTCTCTTTTAGGCAGTATAGTATGGTGAACAATATATTACCTTTGGTTCTGGAGGTAGACAGAACTGACTTTGGGTTCCAACTTCACCACCTAATTGTGTTGCTATGGGCTTGCTGCATAACCAGTCTGAGCCTCAATTTATATTAAAATGAAAATAGAGCCTGCCTTGCAAGTTTTATGCAAGGACTGAATGACATAAAACACTTAAAATAGGCTACAGTAAGGACAATAAATATGGGATATTTATTGTTGTCCTAATCTTTTGCAGCCATCCATCACTTTTTGAGTCCCATATCCCATCCCATATGAACACAGAAATTCTAGTATAGAAAATGTGAAAATGCTGTTCTAGGCATCATAGATGATAAAAATAATAATAAAATAACATCTATATGCTTGAAAAAATTACATGTGGCTAAATTTCTGCCAAATCAATTATTTTGCCCATTTAATTCATCCAATTTGGTGTATTATAGAAAGCAATGAACTGACATTTTCATTTTTTAAATGAATAGGTTGTCTTGTTTTATAAACTATAAAAGCCAAATTGGTCTAAGTAATTGCTCTGGACTAACCCCAAATATTACCCCTTTTTCTAGATGAGTCATCATGTTGACATCAGCAATTTATCCTTGTAACAACTGACTGGTTAGATCTTCAATTTAATTTCTTCTCTTCTATAAATGAAGGCTGCTGTTTCTGAACATTTTGGAATCTTCTCCATTTTATCTACCTGCCATTTCTTTCCAGATGTCTTTGCTATACTAAATTCCCATGCCTGCTATATTGTTGCCCATACTGGAACTATCTCCAAATTTCCCTGAAAATTAATCCCAAACACCTAAATTGGTTTCTCTTCATCATCAGAGGCAGTTAAGATCAAACACTCTAGAGCCAGACTGCTGGGTTAAAGTCCTTCTTGGCTGTATGATTGTGAGCAAGTTACTTCCTGTTGCCTACGATTCCTCATCTGTGAAAGAGGGTTCTTAACAATAGTACCTACCATAGAGGGTAGTCAGGATGATTCAATGAGTTAATATGTATAAAATGTTTAGAATTATCTTGACACTTAGAAAATGTTTTATAAATATTTGCCATTATTATTACTATTTGTAATCTCTCACCCTGGTGTTTTGATGCTGTCAGTTGATTTTTCATAAGTTTGCCATTCCAAGTAATTAGATGATATGAAGCAGGGAGAGCACATGTAGGACACAGCCAGAAAAGAAAGTGATATAGCTAAGATAAGATGGGAAAGTCAAGAGAAGTTAGAGTGGACAGCATTTTCAATAGATGGAAATCAATAGACTCAGCAATAAGAAAACAGCTAGAAAGGCATACTGGAAAAGATAGCTGGAGGAAAAACATCAGTACTCAGCACTGGGATGGCAGTTTTTATACAGTGATAGCATTGTAAGAGAGACTTCAAAGTTCTAAGGAGTATAGATGTAGGCGGAAAGGCAGCAGTAGGAATTTGGACCAAAAAAGAATGAGGAGTGGCAACTTTGTTAGAATATTGGAAATAAGCATGAGTTTGAAAGAGCAGTGGAAAGTGTCCTTAGAGAAGGATGGATCAATGCTGTGGAAAGGAAAGAGGATTTAGTCAAATTCCTCAGGAGATTACCAATAGGAAAGAAGAATTTTTCTTCTGTTTTTGAAGAAAAGTTGGAGTGGGGGGTGAATGAGAGAAGAGAAGTAAAGAGAGCCGGGCACCATGAGCTACTGGACAGGTAGTAAGGCCTCTTTCTTCCCAGGTCCCCCAAGAACCAGGGGCACAACCCTAGGCAAGCTTCCAACATCACTGGGCTACAATTATCTGTAAGGCCATTTTCATCTCAAATTCCCAATCATGATATATGTTGAGATGAAGTTTGGGTGGGTGAGAAGTTATATATGTTAATAAACTTATGATCTTAGAAAAAGAAAAGTCCAGGTTTATTCTACACACCAATGAAAATGAATGAACCAAAATGAATTACACAGAGGGACATGCTAAAGTGAGGGACGTCAGATGCAGAAGACATCATACTGTATGATTCCGTTTAGATGAGGTTCAAAAACAGGCAAAACCGAACTCCCGTGATAAATACCAAAAGAATGGTTACTTTCTGGAGGTGGTATTGACTGGGAGGGAACATGTTGGGGTGCTAGAAATGTGTCCAATCTTGATAAGGGTGGGGTTTACATGGGTGTGTCCATAGGAAAAAGTAATAGAGTTGTACTCTTAAGATTTGTGCACTTTACTGTTGTAAAGGTACTGTTGTAGCTCAATTTAAAAAAATAAAAAGGAAAGTTCTAATTTTAAAAATAGTTCAAGAGCATCAGCTCAAAATGAAAAGTAGGGTCAGAAAATGAGGGCCTTATGGGCAAGGCAATTTCTATGGGGATGGTGCCTGGGTCAGTGGGAGGATTAAATGGATTGTTGTATAGCAGGTACATGGATATGTTAACTGGTTTATATGATAAATTTGCATTAATTTTGCATGCATGCTCCATATGCACTTGACATATAACACACAATTATCTTCAAAATGCTCTACTAAGTCCTGATGCTTCATGGAGGATCCTCAAGGTCACTTTATTGGGTGAAGAGAGGGATACCCAGCAGCCTGTGCCCCCGCCTTGCCCTGATCCTGCACTCATCAGCCAATGCAATTCTATGTTCTTCTGTTTTGTACGTTGTGGCTCTCCTATAAGAGCTAATATGTAAAATGGGATTTCACTGCTAAAAAAATGTTCAAAATTATTGTGGAAAGATATGCATAACATATAGATCTAAAATTAATTTAAGAACAAAAACAGAGCCATTAAAAATTTTTATCGAAGCCCTACAAATGACTGTAACTGAGAATCAGCAGAAAATTCAAAGTATGTTTGCAATTTTTTCATAATTTTTCCAAACTAAATGTCCTGTTCTTGCTATTTGGTGTTACAAACATGAGGGGGTATAGTTCCTGTCTCCAGGGAGTTTACAAACTGTGAGAAAAGGCCCCTCAAGTTGAGCCGCAGTGCTTCTGACCTTCCAAGACTGCAGATTCAGGGTGAAAGAAGAGTTACATTTTTTCTGTGTTGCATATTATTTCTGACTCCTGGTTCCCCTATAGGAAAAGCATTGCTTTAACTCTGCTCTATGCCAGGAAAGTTTCTACCTTTTGTTGAGTTTCTAGAGCCCCAATAACATGTAAAGAGAGCTGGACGGAAGGACAATGTGGTTTTATCAGTGTTTTATGGAGCATTTGTCCTACTCTAGTTCCTTATTTATGCAGTGGGGTGGGGGGGAGGTGGTGTCGGTGATGCTCATTGTTTTTATGGTTACTCTAACCATGTATCCCACCAACTGGAGTTTCCTGTTTTCTCCACCTTTGACAGCTACCTCTGCTTCCTCACCCTGCACATTCATTCTTCTCTCCATCTGTTCAATTGACTTTCATGACACTCATCAGGCATTTGTTTTCATACCATTCCAAATTTAAATATTGTTCATTGTTTTTGTGCTTACTCAGAACTCACGTCTATCATCAGCACTGTTACTACATGTCGTATGCTGGTATTTGTCCTTAGTGAGGTTTTCTTTTCCAAGGACTTAGCGGATATATGAAAGCTCCCAGTCAAGGACGTTGGCAGCCTTTCATTGTGAGAAGTGTTGTGTGTGTGTGTGTGTGTGTGTGTGTGTGTGTGTAAGAGAAAAAGAGAGAGAAAGAGAGAGAGAGAGAAAGAGAGAGAGAGGCTGTCCAGTTGCCTCCTAAAGTATCTACCATGATTATTGATGCTATCCACCTTTTATATTTTTCCTTCTTATATACCTTGGCATCTTTAAATGCATAAAACATTGCTTCAATTAAAATGAGCATGTTTAAAATAAGACATTTGAAAAATCTAAAATCGTTTCAATTACATTTTATTTTTCCATTAAAAATTCCAATGCAAGTTGTGTGTGCAGATGTAGCCCCTTTTTGTCCCCTTCTTATAATTTTAAGTATCTCTGTATTTTTAAAATTTCAACTTTTACTAATAGACCTGTTGCTGCCTAATCAAAATCAGGAAAAAAATCTCTACTTGGTACTGCAAAAGTACTATGAATTATTTTTCAAAAGCTGGCCATGTTTTTAAGCTGTGATAGTATAAATTTATGTTCTAATGAGTAAAGAGTTTTAGAGGATCAGATTAGTGAAACATTGAGCAGCTGGAATAGCACACCACATTCCTGAACTTCCCACACAAATGTTTCCATGCACTTTAGTCCATTTCAAAACCTCAGATTTCCTATATCCCCATGAGGAGACTCCTGCCACCATTCTTTCCTGATAAGCTCCAGATACATTTATTTTACTGTCTCACCTTTTCAATAAAATGGAATTAGAAGGAAATAGGGGGTTCTTGGCTTTTATAATTTATTATCCTTTAGAGGATTAATGTTTGTACTGTTTAGCCACAGAAACCTTTGTTCAAACAAAACGTCATACTAAAGCCAAGTACAGAAAACAGATAAATGTCCAGTTGTTCCAGGTGAATTAGGGTGGGCACACAAAACTCTGGCTGCTGGGCCCATCCCCACCTGACAGTGGCGCCAGGGAGGACATTTCAGAGCAGTTGAGAATCTGTTGATTTAGAGCAGTGGTTCTCAAGTCTGGCTGTCCATTAGAATCAACTGGGGAGTGTCTTAAAATTACCCATGCCCAGACCCTACCCTTGAGAGTATGATTTAACTGATATGGTTCAGGGCCCAGACAATTGTTTTCCCAGCTCCCCAGGTGACCGAACATACAGATACAGTTCAGAACTACTGCTTTAGAGCAGTGCTTTTAAAACATGAGTGTGCATCAGAAGCACCTGGGAGCTTGTTAAAACTCAGGTGACCGGACACCACTTCCAGTTTCTGATTCTGCATGTTGGTGTGGGGCCTGAGAACTTGCATTTCTAACAAGATTCCCAGTGATGCTGATGCTGCTGACCTCAAGAAAACGTTTTGAGAACCAATGCTTTGGAGAAATGTGAAATTGGCCAGGATTATGCAATTTCTATTCTAACATCATATATCGATGAGGCACTTGAGGCCAGTCACAGTCCCCCAGAGAAGAAACTGCTGGGGCTAGGTACATGGGAACTACCAGTGAAGAAATGAGACAGAAGGAAATGGTCTGTTCCTTGTCCCTGTTTATCCCAGTCAGGGAGCACTGGGTCTTGAACAGGGAGCAGGAAAGAGTTGTTGGAGCCAGAGCACATCTCCTATCCTCCAGGCTAGTCTCAGAGTTCCAGTTCAAAACTGCTGGGGCGAGGATGGTGGGGAGGTAAGCGATGAGATCTAAATGACTTGTCTTTGAAGTTTTAAACAGGATTAAATTTTAGTAATCAGAAGGGGCTGGAAAATTATAGAATTGACTCAAGATGTTGTTAAGAGATGGGAAAGTGAGACTAAAGAAAATATCAGTGACAAGCTGTGACTCGAGAAAAATTAAGGTGTTTCATGACTATATTCCACTTAGATTTATTCTCATTGGAACTCGCCAAAAAACTGGTAAAAAAATAATCACAATAATAATACATAGCTAACATTTACTGGGAACTTAAAATGTACCACACTAATGCAAAGTGTAAATAATAGGGCGGTATATGGGAACTCTGTATTTTATGCATGATTTTTCTGTAAACCTACAACTTCTCTAATAAAAAAAAAATTTTTCTGGGCTAAGTGATTACATGCTTTATACTAATTAATTCCCATAGGTTTCCGGTGAGATAGGGGCCAAAATATTACAGATTAAGAAACTATGTCCCATAGAAAGTAACTCGAGAAAGGCTACTCAGCTAGCAAGGTTTAAGAGCCAGAGTTTGAACCTCCCCCTGGCAGACCCACGAGTTCCTGAGCTCCCCATGGCACTATGCTGCCTCCAGTTGCTTTATTTCTGAACCCTACCGTCTCTGCCTTCCACCCAGAAATGGGCTTGTAGGATCTGCTCAGGGGCGTTCTGTGGAGCGCTCACCCAGGTACGTTGCAGCAACTGCCTAAGAAATGCAGCTAAGAGATTTGTCTCCTACAAATGTAAACAGTCTTCAAATATTAAGATGATTGCAGTCTCTCTCAGTGGCTCAACTCTGCTGTCTTATCTGATAGCCTTATAATCCTAACTCTAATGATTAAATTATCAACACATCCTGATTCCGGTTATTATAGCCTGATTTTGGTTATCATGACTCACCACTTTTCATAAAACAGTGCAAGGTTGATGTGAAAAATATAATTTCCACTCCATTTAGAAAAATAAGACAGAATATAAAATTATGTACATACCATGATTCCAATTTTATTTAAAATATGCCTAGAAAGAAATAAATCAAAATATTAACACTGGTTATTTCTGGCTGATAAAATGATGAATAATTTACATTTTCTTTTTTATCCTTCTGAATGTTCCAATTTTCTTACAATGAGCATGTATTTCTTTTTTTTTTAACCAGAAAAATTAATTGCTGCATGGTGTTGTAGGCATTGCCAAATGCTTCACCATAGCAAAACAGTTACTTCCCTGAATTTCAGTGGCTAGATGGGAAAACATTTCCTGGTTTCATCAATATTATTGTAACACATTTTATCCTTAACAGTTACATTGCTGTCCTTTGGCTTCATTTTCAAATTGTTGTATCTACTTCACCTGTTTTTATTAGTGTGGTCACATAGTACATGCTGATTGAAAGTGGTAAAGGAGGCTTTGTGTCCTTTATTTCATTTTTGGTGAACCAGAAAAGGCAAAATTGATGATCTTTCTGTATGCAAAAGGCAACTTTCGTTGGTGCAATTGGTAATGAAATATTAAGTTCTACTCCAATCGACACCCCATGTGCCAAAATTTATGAGATAAAAGAATTATCTGAAAGCTCTGAATAGAGTAAAACTACTGTGCAAAAAGGGATTTACTAACCATCTAGTATGATTTTCTTATCGTACAATTGAGAGAATAAAATTCCGAATGACTCATCCGCCATCCTCAACTTAGTGATATTGAGATCCTCAACATCAGAGTCCAGGCCTGAAATTCAGCCCAATAATAAAAAAATGAGGGACCCTCTTGCTGCTTTAGTAGATAATAGCCATGTAGTTGGGTGAAAATTTATTTTATCAGGTGGCATCAAAGGTATTGTTAAGGAAGAAATTATTTTTCTTAGGAAAATGCCTTGATAACCTGCTCCGGGTTAAGATTGATGCTCTCAGGTGACAGTGGTTGGAATTACAGAGAGCCACCTGTTCGGCCAAGGACGTGAACTGGAGCCCACTGGGCTGAAATGGGCAAGGGGATTTTCAGAATGGCAATGGCTAATATTCAGTTTTACACTGTTTGAGCTTTGAGTGATGTAAATTCCTCTGTCTCCTAAACCTTCAGGAAATTCCTACAAAAACACTTTTGAGAGAGAAGGAAAGGAGGGGAGAGGAGAGAAGAGGAAAAGAGAGAGGAGGAGAGGGGAGGCGAGAAGAGGGAGATAAAATTATAAATCACTGAAAGGGGACACTTCTATGTTAGTGGGCAGAGGAGGCAACGATGGAACAACTGCAAGCTGTAAAGTGAAAAACAAGAGTTTACTTGAATCAGGAAATCAGAAGGGAAATATCAACGACTGGTTAATTGTGGAAATATGGGGACGGTCATTAAACTTCCCATGGGGTGAGAATGGAGTTTTGAGGCTGTCATCTCTGCAGTTTTGGGTACAAGTCGGCCCCTGCTGACATATAAGATATAATAGTATGATAGCTGCCAGTTATTATACAGCCTTTATGTGCTAGGAACTGGAATGTGACTTTTCATATATTATTTTTAATACTGAGAATATGTCTGCAAGGTAGTTATAATTATCTTTTATTTGCAGGTTAGGACTCATAGGCCTAGAGAACTAAGCAATTAAATACAAATTTTGTCTCCTCTGCTTACTAACATGGTGATCTTGAACAGGTCATTGAATCTCTGAGCCTGTGTTTTCTCTTCTGGAAAATGGGGATAATAAGTACATTCAGATTTAACATATAAACTACTATGTAAATCACCTAGCACCAGGTCTTATAAAAGGTGCTCAATAAATAGAATAAACGGAAATTAAAATAAAATAAACAAATTTTTGTAATATTTCATAAAAGTTGAATGAGGCCTAGTTAAGGGAATTAAAATATGATAGATGCCCCATTTGTTCTCACATACTTCAAACATGATTGATGAAGAAGTAAACTGAAATAGCTTTTGATACATAGACACATTTTCTTCTGTTTCTAAAATTTAATTTGCTGAAGATTGAGATTGCAAAAGGTTTAATTATACTTAATCCTTTTCCTTTCCTTCCCTTGTCACTTTTTTTTTTTCATTTTCGTTTGCTCTTCTTAAAAAAAAAAAAATCATTTGACATTAGGTAAACTCTATTTTTAAATAAAATCAATGCTCTATCACAATTCTAAGCAGTTACTCTGGTCCATAACCTTTACAGAGGGATGTGAGGCACATATTTCTTTACATGCTAGAATGCCAGCTCCCTGAGAACAGGGATCATTGTTTTGTTTACTGATGTCTCTCAAGTGCTTAGGAGAGTGCATTGAAAAAATATTTATTAAATGGAATGAAATTTTTTCTAAAAAAAATCAGTTGAGCAATTCTTACATTATTATGCCTTAGAATTGTACTTGTAGCAGTAATTGTGGCTCTAAGAGAATTTTTTTTTTTTTTTTTTTTTGCTGGAGGGTTGTAGTAGAGCCCCCACAATCTAGTGGGGAGGCTGGATGCTCCTCCACAAGATTGAGGGTGGGGAGAAGATACAGTCCTGCTCAAGCTCTGGTACCAAACATAGGTAGTAGGTACCATGATTCCTAAGTATTAGTGGATTGTGGTGACTTTGTTTCCTGGATGAGGAAACTTAGGTGTGGCAAAGAAATTATAAAGCTAAGTGCGGAAACCTTTATACCAGTAGTGACTCAACACTGCATGGTTTTCTGACCAGTTGACCACAAGGCCTCCATGTTTAATGGTTCCACAACAAATGCTTACACTGCCAGAGATTCTATAGCCTGGCTATTTTATCTATACACAGAAAAGAACAAAACCATAGTCATGGAGTACTGACTTCCTCTTCTTCCCTACCCTATTCTCTTCCCCTGGGTTCACTGTGGGTTTTTGTTTTTTCCCCCTTCTTTCTTTCTTAGTGAATTGGTAATTCTCCTCAGAGATAGTTTAATTACTTAGCTTTCTAAATTAGAAGGGTTTGCTGAAGAATTTCTCTAAAGTATATGCTCAGGCTAGCTGTAGCATTTGCCCAACAACAAGAATTTGAATTTGGTGTAATTCATCAGGAATGCTTAAGAGCCAGGCATTGCCAACAGGTTCCCTGTCTACCATTTTAAAATGTAAAGAGCCCTAATTGCTGATTGGCAAGCCCCTTAGCTAGAGTACAGACCTCGAACTCTGACCTTCCCACTCCCTCTGCTCACTTTGGAGAAAGAAGTACTCCTATAGAAAGAGTTCCTTAGAGAAGTCAATCTGTCCTGATTACCAAAAGTTCAAGGTGTTTTGATTATTCCTATGTAGGCCTTAATGAAAGTAACCTGGGAGAGTCGTAGAGAGTCTTGCAATCTCTGCACAAGTAAAGCAAAGTCTTGGGAAAAGGATGGTGCCATCGTGAAAAGGTAGGACAGAAAGATTGGAGTGAGCATTTAGGGACCCAAAAACTACTGGGACTTTCCTCTAGTCCCAATCAGAAACTCATTGGATTAGATAGCAATATGAATCAGTTAACTCATAGCTGATCTATGGGGACCAGAAAGCTAAAAACATATCTTCAAGAAGCTGACATTATATGCAGAATGGAGAAGAATGTCTACAATGTTTGCGGTATAAACATTTATGATATTAATAGCAATTTTTACAAACTATTTACATACATATGGGTTGACTAGGATTTGTAGGTAAGAAATAAACCATATCAGTGTCTAAGCCAGATTACTTCCTCTTTTACTCTCCTCTGTTTTTCATCAGGCAGTTGAAGCCACACAGTTGTGATTCAGGCCTTTGTGACACAGATGAATCAGAGATGGCACCGGGTCCCAGAATTCTTGGCCAGCTTTACAGCAGATTGTTCATCTATCAACCAGAAATGATGCAGCACTATGATTCAGTTATGGTGGCCTGAAATGTTAGCTTGGCTATTTTTGGACTTATTCCATTTTTAAAGGCAAAACCTCCTATCTTCTTTCTGCTTCTTCGCATGACACTTATTGAAAAAAAAAAATCAATAGTAGGAAAAATGACCCAAATTGATAGTGTAAATTATTAATATTTTACTGAGCTCCAACTTTAGACAGGGGTTTCCAAGCTCGTCAAGTGCTAGGTATCTCAAAGGATGTCTTCAAGCAGACCTCAGAACAATTTGATTAATTCACTTTCACTTAAAAAAATGATTAAGAGCTTGGGCTTGAGAATCTTTTTGGCTTGGATTTCATTACTATCTTAACCACTTATTTGTTATGTGCCTTAGACAAGTTGCTTACCTTCTAAGACTCACCTTCTTCACCTTTGAAAATGGGGAAATAGTATTTACCTGACTGAGAAATAAATAAAGCATATCAATGCTTAGCACAGTCCCTGAGCTAAGTGGCAGCTGGTGTAACAGCATAAGGTTAGGGGCCTGGGGCTAGTTTTAACAAATAAGGCTCACAGCTGAGAATAAAGTAAGTACTGAAAAAAAAGTGTTCCACTTTTGAAGTTTAGAGAAGTATCATTTCCAGAGGACTGCCACCTCTCTACAGGGCAGCTAGGAGGAGCCAGCCTTCCTCAGAAAGGAATAGGAGAGGAGGTGGCCTCTGGGTGGGGAAGCTCTGCTTTATGGGAATGTAGAGCTGGTGAGGAGAAGCCACTTCCTCATCTTACTCCTTGTGTGAGAGAGTGACATCTAGGTTTGGGTAGGCTGAAACATCTTGCCCCACAAGCTAGCTAGCCATTATCTTGCTTACCTGCACTTGCCTTCCAAAGTAGGGGTAAGAAAAGTGGAGAGAGATGTTGAGGTTTCTGAAGAGTGTGAAAGAGGGTTTACAAATATGGTGGAGGTGGTGAGAGTTGTATCAGGGGTCAGGTAAGAATGGGGGAACCAATTATACTGGGGGCTTCATAAGAAGAATTAGGGTCCCTGGAAGAAGTGGGGCGATTTCCCAAGGAATTGACAATGCTTGAGTAGAAGATGGCTTTGAATAGAATATAAGAGTGAAGTACTGAAATGAAGGAGACGGAATCATAAGAACAAAATAAGGCTATTTTATTTATTTATTTTTTAAAGATTTATTTATCTACTTTATCCATTTTAAACCCCCCCTTCCCCGTTTTGTTGTTTTGTGTCCATTCACTGGGCAATTCTCTGTGTCTGTTTTCCCTCCATCTCTTCTCATCCTCCTCCTCCAGTCTTCACCAGGATTCGATCCTGGGGACCTCCGATATAGGAGAGAGGTGTTCTGCCACCAGCGCCACCTCGGTTCCTGGTTTTCGGAGCATCTCGTCTTGACTGTCCCCTGCGTCTCTCTCCTGTTACGTCATCATCTTGCTGCATGGCTCCCGGGGCCTGGCAGCTCACTGCCACACAGAGCCTGGCAGCCCATGCACCTTCTATATATATAATATATATATATTTTATTTTACCAGGAGGTCTCGGGGATCGAACCCAGGTCCCTCCATATGGCAGATGGACGCCCAACCATTTGAGCCACATCCGCCCCCAATAAGACTATTTTAATAACAATGCCCATGAAATTGGTCAAATCTGTAACAGAATTCCTTACTCAGGGAGGAAAGTGGAGCTTGATAAATTATATTTGTGCCATTTTGGAGTCAGTAAACAGAATGTAAAACATTTCTAAACATTTTTAAGGCCCAAATAGCATCAATCTAAAAGTGACCATTTCTCCTCTGGTTTTGTGATGTTTATTTTCTTCACTTCATGGAATTCCTATAGGCTTAAAACAGTGTTTCTCAACTTTTTTTTTTTTCCTTAGCATCCCCCTAAGGAGCCTCTTTTGAATTTTTTTCTAATTTCCTTCCTTCCCATGAAATCTGAATAACCTAGCTATACTGTGTATCTGTTTGTGCTCTTTCTCTCTCTCTCTCTCATTCTCTCTCTCTCTATGTTTTATATATAACAAAGTAAGAATTTCTTCATCCTCAACAACCAATTTTCACCCTTTTGGGGGTAATATTATCCCTGTTGAGAATACATGGATTAGACTGACAGAAAAACAAACTCCTATGCGAATATTCTCGCTGTCCTGATTTTGTGATAATCAGGGTAGGCTAAACATTTGCTATATTAGAAACCATGCATGTGTCCCCAGACCTAGTTTTTCTCCCTAGGTCTGGTTATTAGAATGCTGGTGATAAACTAAGCCTGATTTATTATATGACCATCCAGTATGGAAAAAGACTGTAACTTTGGGTATCTTTGGTCAACCTTAAGAGAAATAGCAGGGGGACAGATGTGGCTCGGGTGGTTGGGTGTCTGTCTACCATATGGAGGGACCTGGGTTCGATCCCTGAGACCTCCCAATAAAAATTTGAAAAAAAAGAAAAATATAGAAGACGCGTGGGCCACTAGGCCCTGTGCACAGTTGTGCCAGCAGGCCCCGTGAGCAGGTGAGCCGCCAGGCCCCGTGTATGGGTGCGCGCCACCAGGCCTCGCAAGCCACGCACCAAGATGATGATGTAACAGGAGAGTGACACAATGGAGAGCCAAGACCAGATGCACCGAAAAACCAGGAGCTCAGGTGATGCAGGCAGTAGAAGGACGCCTCTCTCCCACATTGGAGATTCAGTGGATTGAATCCCTTTGAAGACAGGAGGAGAAGGATGAGAAGAGAGGGCAGGAAACGGACACAGAGAGTTGCCCAGCGAATGGACACAGAAACAGCAAAAACGGGGCGGGGGGGGGGG
>JAQZBX010003702.1:0-64005 GCA_029593785.1 Cabassous unicinctus
GCAGATGTGAACTCTACAACTCACAGAGAAAAAGTGCTTCTCAAGGTGACACAATTTGTAAGTGGCAGACATTCAAACTCAGATTTGCCTAAAGACCAAGTTCATGATGCAAATCCAGGCATGCGAGTTTATTAAGTGTTCTTAAGATAAAAGAGCAGAAACAAAGGTAGTTCCAACTGGACAACACTTAATTCAGAGTCCCCTCTCTTAGGAGTGCCTAGTCCACCAGGCATTCTGATAAGCAGAGCCCACATATTTCCAAAATGTGTTAAAAACTAAAATTTCTTTGCCTTAGCTTTCATTTTTTCTTTAAATAAGGAATTCACACAAGCTATTGAACAACAGGGCCATACACTCAACAAATCCTTAATCTGTCTGTTCCAGAAAAGTCATCCATATCAGGGAAAGTGAAGAAGTATGATTGTCTCAAAGATCTGTGATTGCTACTTTTTAAAGTAAGGCAGCTGGCACATCTGGATTAGAAAGTAAGTTGTATTTGCGCTTGTTATGAAATAAGTCTTGTGTAGTGGGAAGGGCAGGGGTTTGGGGCTCGGGGGCTCCGTTTTCAAATCTCAGCCCTGCTATCCATCATGAAGCCAGGTTTATGATTAACTCTATAAGCTTTATCGCCTCACCTTTAAATGGGGTAATCTCTCCTTTGCAGAGTTAAGTTTATAAAGCATGCAGCAGTAATGTGGCTCATGGAAGCCATGAGTTATGTTGTTCACTCAATAAATATGGCTAGGATCATTGTTTCTAATGTGCTTGAAAAATGGCAAAAAATATACATATCTGTAGTCCCATCAAATTGATTTATATTGCTGATTCATAGGTAGACAGAGCCCCACATGTCCTTATTAACATGAATTTCTTAGGGACAAGAATTGAACTCATAAGATTTTCTTGACCCTTATTGACAAGATTTATGTCACCTCCATTGCCAAACATTAGAGTCTGGCTTGGTCATTTTGTCCTTATTCCCTGACTCAGAAACTCTGGTCTCCGAATGGAGCCAACGTCCACAGGGTTGAGTAGGGGAAGAATATAGCATACTAGGTTGTCTATCTTTGTTTCCTTCTCTCTAATAAGACATTGGAAAATATTAAAAAAAAAAAACTTTATAAAATTTTAGAGCATTTATGTTTACTATTATTCTGATATCTAATTCCAATGTTAAGATTTTAATACATAATAAATGGAGTGAAAATTTATAATCAAGGAGAAATCAAGATTAAACATGTTAGGATTTATACATATATTTATATATATACTATTTAATATATATAAATGGTATATATATACTATTTAAATGTAATTGACTATATATATATACCTTTAAATCCTGTATCTTTAGATGTATATGTGTGTATGTGAACATTAGCTAATGTATCAATCCTAGATTAAATAATAGGATCACATTCTAAAAACCTTAGCGTTTTCATTCATATCTGTATAATTAAAGTTACCTGTCGCCTCACCTTCCCTCTGTACACATGAAACCTTCCGTACATAAAGATATATGTGGGAATATGCAAACCTGTTTTCAGTCAAATGTTTATCTTTACTGGAATTTTTTGGCCCAGGATTCCAAACTTTGATTTATTAAAGTAATTGTCACCCAAAAAATAAATAAAGTCATCTGTAAAGTTTCAAGTTTCCAGCAAAAATGTTTACATGCTATTCTTGATGATCTTGCCAAGCTCAAATACATCAAAAGGTTTTTCAACTATGTACTTTTTAAAAAACCTCTCTACACTGTTAGAAGGAAGACTTTGCATTTTCTTATGTGATAATGTGACTTCCCGTTACACAAAATTGACAAAGCCATTTGTTGAGTTGTCTTATTTTTTTTCAGAAATTATTCATTAAGTGATAAATTTATCTCAAAAGGAGAAGTCCAGTACATGTTGTTGAATGAGAAAGGGCTTTATAGAGGAATCACTACCAATAGATGAGAATCCTCGTCAAAGAGGGAGAGACACAGAACTCAAGGTTCTCCATAGATAGCTGCCTCTCCCCAGGGATGTCTCAGAGGGAGATGTTCTGGACTCAGCTGGACAGATTGGTTGTCACATCCAAACCCACCCCCCGTGAATACCTGAAGTGCCCTTGCATACCAACACACAAACCTAGCATGGCAGCTTTAATATTTCTAGACATGAGTGGTATAGGGCCAGCAAGCTTGATGGAAGGGAGACTGAGGGACTGGCCTCCAAGCAGGGTTTGTTTTGCAGGTGCTGGATCTTTGCTTAAATTCTTTGTTTATTAATATGACTCATGATGCTACTCCCAGACTATGGCTCGGTGCTTCCTCTGTATACACATGTGCTTAAATTCCTGCATACCCACAGCACTCATAGAAACTCCACCTCTGAAACACAACATAACACTTCACATAAAAATACAGAGGGGGAGGATGGCTGGAGCTGGGGACCGCTAACCTTGGAAGCATAAGGTGGAAAGGATCCACTGCCTGAGAATACTATGGATGCATGTCACACATGTCTCTACCTACAGAGCACCTCATTCTCTCACCTACACTCAGACACCCTCATATTTCTGGAAGTTACCACAAACCATCAGCTGATGTGTTTAGCACCTAGTGCTGATTTGTTTGTATTTACCTCCTTATCTCATCATCTCATCAGTTCCTTATAGCATGTTTCACAGTCCATTAGTGGAACTCTGGCCCAATGGAACTCAGTTACTTCAGTGTGTCATAAATGGGAACAGATAGGACAAAATGAGGATGAATCATTGCAAAATCAAAACAGCTCCTGGGGAAAAAAATACATACCACTTATTCTACTGACAATTCAGAAACTTCAGTCTCTCATCTCTATGCTCATCTGTCTTTGTATACCTTCCTATGCATTTATCTTACCTGAAACAGGCATACCACATCTTACCCTTGAAACCTCCTTAATTTATTGCGTGCAGTATGTGCCAAACAGATGTTTGATATCCTAAATTGCAATCAAATACGACAAGATGTGAGGTGCCCATGATTGTCCAGTACAGATTTTTTTCCCAAGTATGTTACTCTTCCCCCCAAAAAGTGCCTGTGACATTCAGGTTACAATAAGCTCAAATTTTATTACTCCCATACTTAAAAAAAAAAAGAATCAGCTTTCTGATTTTCTAAGAGTTTGTGGATTAATTTGTCAAGATCCCCTGAGTCATTAAATTAGAGAACTATTAGCCTGCCATGTCTAGAGAGCTAGATAAATTTAGTGATATGATTCAGCTTCTCTCTCTCTAATTCAAAGAACTGCGACATTAGCAAGGCTGCCATTTGGTTTCATGGCAGTGGGATGGATGCTCTCCCATGTGGTAGACTGAATCCTGAACCCCAAGAAAAGACATACTCTTAACCTTGACCCATATTCCTGTGGGTGTGAGCCCAGTGGTAAATAGTATATTTGAATTTGTTTGGGTGAATCGGGGTATGAGCTCATTTCTGAATAGGATCTTCAAAGAAGATCTGATTCAGATGTAGCCCAATTGAATCAGTTTGGATCTTAATCCATATCACTGAAGGCTTTATAAAGAGAGGAGTTTCAGATGCAATCAGAGAGAGCCACAGGAAGAGCAGAACAAGGAAAGAGAGATGGCCATGTGACAGGAGGCACGGGAGTGAGCCAAGGAAACCCCAAGGACTACGTCAAGCCAGCACCAGATGGCTACAGACTTGAGGGAGAAAGCATGGCCCTATTGACTCCTTTATGTTGGACTTCCAGCCTCCAAAACCATTATGCAATAAATTCCTTGTCAAGTCAATCCATTATGCTGTATTTGTCACACATAAACACAGTAACATTGAAACCCATGCCCCCCTGGACAATTGCAACTGCTCAGAGATTTGAAGCACAAGATCAATTCCAGCTTCCACTCTTACTTTTGCTCTCAATCTCTCTTTTTCTTAGCATGACAAGGTGATCCTTGACTACACACTTCGGTTATTCTTATTTGCAGGTAACATCAAGGCAAACAAAACTGGAAGCCATACTTAACAGTGGTAGAAACTTGCCGGTACTGTACGACGCTTTTCTATTATCAACAGCGATCATTGTGATGTAACCTTAATGAAGCCTTCTTTCTTTTGAACTTTTTTTTTTTTTTAATAATAGTTGAGAGACTCTTCATCTCTCTCAGATCCCTGCCAGGCTTGGAATCTTTCCACCTGGCTGGAGCCAAATAGATGCTTAGGGCTTTAGGTTTTGGCCTAGGCGTCAGAAACTCCCCCAGGATCTTCCTCTAGCTCTTCTGTCTGCTACCAGGACTCTCTGCTAATTGTCTTTAATGAGCCTCCTTGGATAACTATCACCGCCTGTAGCCATAAGAAAATTTTCACCTTCTCCACTGACAATATAGTGGTTTTTTTTTTTCTCTTTCTTTCAAAGGGCTTGCTTTCCCCCTGGTACCTTCACCAGATACAGCCCACGCTCCTCCCTTCAATAGCCATAGCCATTGTTTCCCTTAGTTATTTAGCACTGTACTAACCTCCTTACCTGCATTAACCCATTTAAAGTTTTCACAGTGGTTCTCAATGTGAGCTCCATGACTGTAGCAATTTGATATTATTGATGAATTCCAAGAAGAAATATTGGATTATGTTTGTAAACTGGTCTTTTCCTCTGGGCATATTAGATTATATTGGATTCAGAGGTTTACTTGATTAAATAATGATTAAGGCTTTGATCGGGCCATGTCAGTAGGGTGTTGAGTCCCTGCCCCTTGGTGGGTGGGGACTCACAGATAAAAGACATGGCGAAGGACAGAGTTGGAGTTCTGATGCTGAGTTTTAAACTGGAGCATGGGAAGAGAACACACAGGAGAAAAACACAAAGAAATCAAGATGGCTCTTGGACACTGCAGAAGCCCTGGGGAGACAGAGCCATTTGCCTGATAGTCTACAGCTGGCCTTGTGGAGAGAGGAAAAGCCTAGAAAACCTCATAGTCTAGAGCTGACCTTGTGGAGAAAACAGCGGAGCTGAACCCAGAGAGAAGCAAGCCCTGGGAAGAGAGGAAACCAGGAAGCCTGAACCCTCACAGATGTCGGCAGCCATCTTGCTTCAACACATGGCAGTAGACTTTGGTGAGGGAAGTAACTTATGCTTTATGGCCTGGTAACTGTAAGCTTCTACCCCAAATAAATACCCTTTATAAAAGCCAACAGATTTCTGGTATTTTGCATCAGCACCCCTTTAGCTGACTAATACAATGACCAACCAACCAATAGCCTCAGCATCGCCTGGGAATTTGTTAGCAATGAGAATTCTTCCCCCCAGGCCCAGAACTTCTGCAGGTGGGGCCCAGCCACCTGTGTCTTAATACACCCTGTGGGACCTTTTTCTGTACATTCAGGGTTGAGCACCCCTGAGACAACACGAGGTAATACCCTCATTAAACCCCCTTTGCAAAGGAGACTGAGACTTCTAAAGTTTGTCACTTATGAATGTCTCAGAGCCTCTGTCAGATTTAAAAGCCTGAGATCATCTATGCAAATAACGTGCACTTGCATATGGTAATTAAAGACTAAAGGACTTAAAGGGTAGTTAATAAGATTTCTTCCCCTCTGTCTTTACACCTAGCATCATTCAATATATTTACAAAAAATACCCTAAAGCTTTGCTACGTATTAAAGTTGAGATATTAATTCTGATTTCTCCTTAAGTGGGTGTCTCCCAAACCTAACAGATTCATGTGTACTGGAAATACAATTACAAATTGAGTTTCCTGTGAATCACTAAGAACTCTAACAATAAGATTAATTTAAGAGGACTGGATTTTGAAGAATTAATTTTAAGCAGATCATCCCCCATAATTTGATATCAGCTACTGGATCCAATCCCATTACAAATGCAACCAGTTTGTCAGGGAAACTGAAAACATCTGCTCTCTCCTAGAAAGTGTCCATGTGAATATTAATCCTGAAGACTATTTTGACTCTCTGTCCATATGATGTGTTTAAATGCCACATGTGTAAATATGTGACAGCATTTACTCCTTAAAGAGGCTAGACCCCATGTTGGGAGGTTCTCTGAAACATCTCAGCAACCTATAAAATTTAGCATTAGGAAGGACAAACAGATGGGCATCACTGAGGAGCTTTCAAGGGCTAAGTATGGAGCCAGCAGGAAGGGAAGCCTGCTGATATTGGGGAACTACCAGCTGTTGCTTCCAAAATGCTGATTAGGCAGTTCATTCCCTCTCTACTTTCTGCAGAGCCTCATCCAATGATAAGAGGGTCTAAGGTCAGCAAAAGTGCAGAGGACAGAGCCACTGGGATTAGTCAAGGTGGGGATTGAACTTTGAGGACCTCTATTTACTGTCCTAAGCTGGATCCACAGTGGAGCCAAGGTTTTATCTCCTTGTGTTTCCCACTGTAGAACACAGAGCAGCCCAGAATCCTGATCAGGGATGTATGGACAAAGAGAGATTGGGCTTGGAATTTCTAGATATATGTCTGCTGCCACAGGTGGGGAGAATGATCTTTCACACAGAAGTTAAGTAACATTTTCATGGTCATATAAGCAACCAATGGCACAGCTGGAATCTTACCCTAATCTAAAGATCCTGCATTTTCTTCTACCCTTGTTTGTTTTTGCCTGTGCATGGTGATAGCTTGCTTTTGCATTGGTGGTCTCCATTAAATCAGGGATGAGATTCTGGACAAGCCAAGTTCTTAATAATGGCCAAATATGAAATGAATAACAGTTAACATTAAAAGCTTATATGCATATGTGTGTGAGAGAGCATAGGAGAAAACTATTTAAAAAATGACAAGTATATTAGGGTAACCTTTTTCTATATGTCATCTTTATTATTTAACAAGAAAGAATCAACACAAAGTAAATAACCTATAGTGACTTATTTGCTTTGTTCTATAACTAAAGGGAGTATCAGGGTGCTAATAGTCTACACTCTCAAACTAGCCTGTCCCTCCAGATTTATCTTGGGTAGACTGCCCAGAAAAATTGTGTACCTAAATTTATTAATTCTTTGTGTCTTAAATATGTCTTATGCATCTTCCTTTATGGTTTTGCATATAGCATTTTTCCTGCTGCAAGTGTTTCTCCCTTTCTATCAAAATCCCTTCTACCTTCCTAAATCAGTTGAGTTTTAATTAGGTATACAGCATGTTGCAATTACTGGGAAGGCAAAATAACTTAAAAATGGTCCCTGTCCTTTTGACTCATCTAAGTGCCTCCCAGTCATAGACTCCCAGACACATGGTGTCTGGTAGCTTCATGAGTCTGGACTGCTCCCAGTACCACTCCTATGCACATTGCTGCCATGCTCTCCTCTTTATCTGTTTCTCTTTAGCGGTATTGGTAACCCAGGGAAAGAAGCGACTACATCGTAAGCCCCTTTGTATATCCAGCACCTAGCACAGTGCTTGGCGTATAATGAATGCTGAAAAGATATATGTTAATGGTAATGAGATTCTCACTCCCAAATTGTTTTCTGAAATTGGTAGGCTTAAAATACTATATCAGACAATGATCAATACTCAGGATGTTCTAGGCCAAATTGGCAGAATAAATGTGTATAAATCATGAGGATCAGATAGCATCTCCCAGAGAGTCTGGAAGTCACTCAAGGATGAAATCAGGGAACTGATGACGAAGATGTGTAATCCATTGTTTCAATTGACCTCTGCATGAAAATAGTGCCAGGTAACATATGTGAACCCTTCATCTAAAAGAACTCCAGAAAGTTATGAGAAATGATAGACACTCGTATTGCACAGACCACAGGTTTCCATTATAAGGGACTAGATAGCTGACATGTTTGAGGATATGATTTTTATGAGAAAACTGCATATCAAATTTTAATAAACTACAGTATATTCAGATGGGGGTAGTAGACTAATGAGGGGTGTTGATGTCAGCCACATGGAGAAGAGCTGAGTATGTGGGGACATTGGACAAGAGGGGAGCAATCTTGCCAGAAATTGTGTCAGTGAAAGAAAGGGGTCAATAGCTATAGCTATTGCTAAAGGATCTGGGGGCCCGTTCTGTAGGAGAGGAGGTACATTTTTGTTCTTGTTGCATGAGAAAAAAAGACTGTAGTTCAATATGTAAACACAGGAAGGAGAGATATTTTGGCTTCCTATGTATCTATGTTGCCCAAATTTAGTTTGAATGATATGCTATTACTGGCGAGTTAGGCCTGAAAGATAGTTCTAACCTATTCTTGAAATAGTCAGAGCATACGACAAGCTTCAGAGCTACCAGCAGGGGGAGTCTGGAGTTAGTTGACCAGGAGACAGTGTGTTAGGTATAAGTTCTAGGCATCTCCATGCCATTCAGGCATTCCCATGAATGTTCTCATTATGTTGGCTTAGTCCAGGTAGGACTTTTGTTTGGCTTAGCAGGTTACTTCCCTATTGGATAAAGAATATGTCCTGAATCCCAGGCCCAGTGACACAAGCCCTTTTTTGAAAACACTGGGGCTTAACTCTTAATGCATCAACCATTGGCTAAGGGATTTTTGAGTGATTTAGGTGCTAGGGTGTCACGGAACCAACAGAGCTGGATTTGTATTTTGGTCCCACTATTATACTACTAGTGTGATATGGGACAGGTTTCCTGACTATTCCTCAATTTATTCTCTGTAAATTAGGAATAATACCCACTTGTTAGGACTACACAGAAGGTAAAATTAAATAATATCTGCAGCAATCTCAGGAGTGTGCCTATTCATATTGAATGCCAAATAAGGATTAGCTGCTCCATTGCATTGGATATTCTGGGATCTAGGCACCCAGAGAAATGAAATAAACTCACTATAATTATTTGGATGTTGTATTTTGAACTACTGTCACAGCATTTATAGGTGTCAGTCTTGCAAAGTTCCTTGCCTTATTTGTGATTCCAACTCTTTAGGCTTTTTCTTCTCCAGTGGCCCATATCAATATGGCCCTTGCATCCCTCATGAGTTAGTCTTTCCACATATGAAAAGGAATGTTTAGAACAGTGCCATCTTGGAATACCTCACTTGCATTGAGCAGTGCATGACTAATTAAAATGGAGAATTTGATGAAATGAGTGAATGTGTAGATAAAGTAGAACGAGTTAATATCTCCATGACTAATACTGAGGAATCCACTACAGCAGATGTTTGTTAAATTCAGTACCTGAAAAGGGCTAATTGGATTATATTTGCAAAAGACAAATAAATAAATTAACCAACAAGGATGAATATTAAATAATCATCATAAAAATAAGGATTATACTTAGGGAAAGAAAGCAAATGGTTGGGAGAAAAAGAAATTTAAAATTCCGCGATACTCTATAGAGATTGCTTTTAGTTCTTGTTTGGCTTAATTGTTGTAAATCAAATGCAGAAGAGGGAGTTCAAAAGTTACCCAAGTATTAGGTGACATTAAGGTCTTCTAACTAGGAAAGACCTGGAGTTGGGTTACAGAAAGAATTTGTATATGTTCCCAAGTGGGCAGGAAAGTAGAAAATATTTTATCCAACAAGCTTCAATAAATAAACACCTAATTACTAACCTTGATTAAAAATAGGGCTCCATTGATCAGATATAAAATGCTTTTGGGGATGTTGGGAGGACCCCATTTTTAAAAATTTTGCACTCACTAGGTTTCTTGTGATGAAGTTCCTGGATATAAAAGGGCAAGAGAATGGCATTCTTTACATCCATGAAACAGGTTGGAGGAAGATGAAGCCATGACACTGCAAAATAACTTTGACTTCTACTGAAAGAGCCCATTTTAAGGGTTGAAAATTTTGTAGTTGCCTCTTGTCTCATCATAATAAGAACTCATTAAATACTGGTGAGTTCATTGGCTGGAAACAATATTTCAATATGATGTTGCAGTCAAAATAGCTATGAAATGATGAGTGCCATTAGGGAGGAATTTAGAAATAAAACAGATAATATTTTTGTATCCTTATATAAGGCTTTTGTGTCCATACTAAACATACTTGGCATAATTGATTTTCCCAGAAAAGTAGACAAACAAGACAAGCTCAAGTGAAATTGCCTCTGAAATTTTACAATGGTCTGGAAAAAAGAGCTACTTGAGACTGGTATGAAAAGAGGAAAAGGGGTTCTGATTGGGTTGTGAAACATTATGAGAAATATGGATAAGTTGATTTTAAAATTGTGCATCATATATTAAGACAGCTCATATAAAACATCCTATTAAAGTAGGACAAATGGGTAGCTTTGAAATTTAAAAGGATACTTATTAGAAAAGAAAGGAAAGTGCCAATGCACATGGAGTTAGTATAAGATATAGAACACCTACACGTTGCATGCAGGAAATACAGAAATATTCATGAAGGGCCTGAATCCCTATTCACAGGCAAAGAATTCGGTACTGAAATGGTTATGCGTGGATATCACAGGGGCAGCAAATTTGTCTTGACATACCTTTCCAAACAACTGATAACATGATCCTACTCTGGGTGGATTTAATTAAGATGTCTCTTTGTTCCAAACAAAGTTGATCCACTTTACAAAATATAGGCATGTGTTGTTGCTCAGAGATATAATCATTTTTTGCTTTGTTTTGGCATGTCTATACGTCAACTAGGAAGATATTCTGGATCTGCTCAGATTCTAAAAATTCTTGCTACATTTGTCCAGGGACACCTTCATGCCTGATTATTTAGTGCAGAGTATTCTGGCTTGTTCATAAATCACGGTGAGTCGCTAAGCGCCTGCTTGGCGGCCTCGTTCTTGAACATTCCATTCAGTGCTACGACAGAAACTTTCCAAATTGGATTTTTAAGGCATGAAGATTTGCTACTGTACATTGGAAAGGCATTCTTTCAAGATTCTCATTGTGAAGTGAACTTTGTAAAATAAAATAACTCTTGAGTGGTAGTGAATTGAAGTCCTGTCCATGGCACGTGCTATGTTTGTGTTGTTTGTTGAATCAATTTAAAAGGCATTACAAGCTCCATATCATCTAAAAATTGAGAATCTGCATTCAAAAGGCCCTCTACTTCCTTAATACACCATTCTTAATTAAGTCAATACTTGATATTGATGTTTTATGTATTGACAATTTCTGAAAAGTCAAGCAGAATAGTTTAGTGTGTTTTATTTAAAAACTTCTTGTTTGACTATTGCTCCTGTCATGTTTATAAAGTTTAATTCTGGTGAAGCCATAGTCTTATCATTTTAAACATAAAATGAAAAATAAGAAAAAAATAAAAATAAATTTTCTCCAGGTAAACTATTACGTTCAAAAGCATAATCTGATGAAATGCAAATGAAAATTAGACACAATTCAGATTTTACATATTTCTGTGACATATTCAGTAAAACACATGGAGTTGACAGAATTTCCTAAAAGCCGAGACAGTTTCTGTGAGTTTGATCATTATTTACAACATATAGAAATAAAGTAAGGAATTCTTCATCATTCTCAATTTTATATTTTAGCACCATGTAAATTGAAAATTTATATTATTAACCTGTGTTAGGTCAGTTAATATTATTTTTACAGAGTAGACCTGACAAAGTTAAACCTTAAAGTGAGGAAAGTAAATCAGTTTTCTGAAAATTAAAAAAAAAAAAAAAACACATGTACTTTGAACAAGAAGGAACACTACCAAACTCATTCTATGCAGCCAACATCACCCTAATACCAAAGCAAGATAAAGATATTACAATAAAATAAAATTACAGACCCATTTCCCTAATGAATATGGATGCAAAAATCTTCAACAAAATACTTGCTAATTCAATCCAACAACACATTAAAATAATTATTCATCATTATCAAGTGGTTTTTATACCAAGCATGCATGAGTGGTTCAACACAAGAAAAGTAATCAGCCTAATAACCACATTGATAACTAAAAGAAGAAAAATCACATGATCCTACCAAGTGATGCAGAAAAGGCATTAGACAAAATACAGCATCCTTTCTTGATAAAAATACTACAAAAGATAGGAATTGAAGGAAACTTTCTCAACATGATAAAGGCCATATATGAAAAACCCACGGTTAACGTTGTATTCAATGATGAAACACTGAAAGCTTTCCCCTTGAGATCAGAAACAAGACAAGGATGCCAAATGTCACCACTGTTGTTCACTATAGCATAGAAGTTCTAGATAGAGCAATTAGGCAAGAAAAAGAAATAAAAGGCTTCCAAATCAGAAAGGAAGAAGTAAAACTTTCATTATTTGCAGATGATATGATCCTATACCTAGAAAGTCCCAAAAAATCTAAAACAAAGCTGCTAGAGCTAATAAACAATTTCATTAGAGTGGCAGAATACGAGAACAAAAAGCAAAAATCAGTGGTGTTTCTATAAACTAGTAATGTGCAATCTGAGGAGGAAGTCAGGAATAAAATTCCACTTACAATAGCAATTAAAATAATCAAGTATTTAGGAAAAAACTTAACCAAGGATTTAAAGCACTTGTATTCAGAAAACTTCCATACATTGCTAAAAGAAATAAAAAAGACCTAAATAATTGGAAAAACATTACATGCTTATAGATTGGAAGATTAAATAGCATTAAGATGACAATTCTACCTAAATTGACACATGAAAAAGGAGAAAACACTAAGGTTTGGAGAGGATGTGGAAAAATAGAAACACTACTTCACTGTTGGTGGGAATGTAAAATGGTGCAGCCTCTGTGGAATACAGTTTGGCAGTTCCTCAGGAAGCTAAATATAGATCTGCTATATGATCCAACAATTCCTCTACAATTCCTATATCGAGAAGAACTGAAAACTGACTCAAACGACATTTCCGCACTGATGTTCGTAACAGCGTTATTCATAATTGCTAAAAGATGGAAATAACCCAAGTGTCCATCAACCAATGAATGGATAAACAAAATATGGTATATACATATGATGGAATACTATGCTGCAGTAAGAAGAAATGAAATTGGGACACATGTGATAAAATAGATTAATCTTGAAGACATTTTATTAAGTGAAATAAACCAAACACAAAAGGGCAAATATTGCGTGGTCTTACTAATATGAACTAAATTTGAAGAATAAATGCATGGAGTTAAAACCTAGAGTATAAGTTATTAGGAGATGAGAAGGGCTGAGAAGGAGTACTGTTGCTTAATGTATGTAGAAGTTTTAATTAATTCCACTGTGCAAGTGTGTAAATAGATAGAGTTGATGGTAATGCAGAAGGTTTATAAATGGGATTGTGGCTGAAAGGGTAGTCTAGGGTTATAAATGTCAATTGAAAAAAGCTAGAGAATAAGCAAGAGACTGAATAACACAATGAACCCAGAGGTGGATGAAAATTGTGGTTAAATGTACAAATGCAGGAATGTCCTTCTGTGAACTAGAACAGATGTATGTCACTATTGCAGGGTGGTGGGAATGTGGAGAAGCATGGGAAAAATACAATTAATATAATCTATGGACTATAGTTAACAGCAATACTATAATATTCTTTCATCAATGCCAAAGATGTACTGTGTTATTAATTGGGTGTATGGAAAAAAATATAGCAAATGTATGCTATGGACCATAGTTAGTGGTAATAGTCTAATGATATTATCTCATAATCTGTAGCAAATGTTCCACAATGGTGTGGTGTGTTGGTGAAGGGGTGTTGTATGGGAATTCCAAATAGGTGCATGATTGTTCTGTAAGTTCACAACTTCTGTAATAAAAATAAATATTTTTTAAAAAGTAATTAATAAAATCCTGGAAAAAAAATCACATGTACAGGAAAATTGAAAGCATATTTTCACAGTCTAACATATTTACAAATACATCTGAATTTTGAATTCTGGGCCCAACAGTTTCTAGTTGTGTGAGATTTGGTCAGTTTCTGTGGTCCTGAATTCTCATTGTTGAGGATGTTAAGTCTGAATCCTCAGAGCTTATAGAATGATGCCCATTTTAGAGAACTGCATCTGCTTACAAATATGATAGGTAAATGGGTATCTACCCAGTAGTTGTTAGTTTCCCGCATATTAACATAAGTGGGTAAAAGTTTCTTCCTGATTTCAGCTTAGTCACTCTGGAAGACTTATTACAGTGCTCCTTCCAAATATTTCTGCATTTCACTCTTTGAAATAGAAGTTGTGACATTTTTCACCCCAACCCTTGCAGCTGACAGGTTGGTCCTAAAGCAGCCTCCCCTCCCAACCACCCAGGAAGCATTACAAGTCTATCTGCGGAAGCTATAGCTGAAATTTACTAACTTGCTGAGTACAGTGGTTCCCTGCCTTTTCCTCTCCTGCCCAAGGTGCATCTTTTACCTCCCCATCAATGTCAAGGCTGTTTTGGGAGTTGAGGTAGGGGAAAGAGAACCATCCCAAACCCAATTCTGAGAGCCTTAGTTATTCTGCAGTTCTTTGAAGAACCATTTAAAAAAAATCAGTTTCTGCTCTGTGTCAAGTGATATGTTAGACATGGAGGCTACAAAGACGTGTAAGAGAGGACCCTGCCTTTAAGGAGCTTTGATTTGAAGACACAGGTGAACCAAGAAGGTCAAAGAAGTGAAATAGGCGGCATGCCAGCTGTTCACAAGCCCAGAGAAACTGTCATTTTTTGAAATACAATCTGATCCAGAGTGCCAGCTACAAGCAGGTCATTTGGTGCTAAAAATCATGAAACCCAGGGTTTTAAAAAAAATTAGACAAAATAACTCAAAACTGCAATCCATCTGAAAAAAAAAAAAAACTCACGACTGGTTCTGATTGAAACTGTCAGAGAAATAAATAATCCCACACATATTTGTCCTTCTGTAGTCAACATAAAGCCTTAAAATTGTTATTCCAAAAGGAAGGTATGCTTGTTTCACATTCCAAACTAAAAGTAAAACAAAACCAAAAGGAAAAAAATGTAGAAATTTATAGGGGCTTCAAAATTAAGAAAAATAATAGAATCCCCCAAAGACCATTTTAAAATGAAGAAAACTCATGCTCTCTATGAATAATACTACAATCTAATATTACAACTGACTTGAAATAAAGAAGAAAATAATATCCTCACAATTCAGTATGCCATAACTAATCTTAATCCTCAAGTTACCATTATTTTCAATTAAATGCCCAATTGATGTGTAGGCAATGAACAAATAATGAATATACAATAGAAGCATTTTTTCCCAATTAAGTGGGGCCAACACAGAAAAATACATGAGCAAACCACAGCAATTTAAAATCTTTATTGGCATTGATTTGAGTGGGGGAGGTAATTAAGAAGATTCTGAGAAGGAAAGAGTATGCTACCAATTGCTAAAACTACACATTTTATATACATTTGGAAGAAAAGAAAACTGATGATGATTTTCCTAAACTGAAAGCTACATGCATGAAGTGAATTATTTTATTCAGTGCATGAGTTTCTGAAGCCACCTCCAGGTGATCCTTGCTTTCTGCGTCTCCTCTTTTCTGTCTATATCTAGTTTGCTGAAAGCCTTTCACCTACATGGTGAGGTCAAGAGTTAGGGCCTTGGGGTGAGGAAAGAAAGTTCTTTTTTACAATTTGGAACAAACTGTCCTTCACTTCCAAGCTGAAGGTCATTTATAATGCCAGAATCATTCAAAATTGAATACGTGGTTTCAAAGGTTTTCAACCCTCAGGTAGAGGTTGTTTAGCACAGCCACCTGAGAGTTAGACAAAACTACCAATTCCTGTGCTAGGACTCACAAGTTGGGTAACTTTGGTCAAGTTACAAAACTATGTAGGGGGTTGTTACAAGGTATGTAAAGTGCCTGGCACATTGAAGACAAATATGTAAATAGGTAATTAAAGAAATACTCAATAAATTCTTATTAACAATCAGACGATAATGATACATTCAGCTATATTTTTAACAGATGAAGGAACTGAGACCTGAGAGTGAATTACCCAAGTTACCAGAAAAGGCAAAACACTATAAACACTTTACAACAGAAATTCTAATTTCCCTAGGAACTGGGGGCATGTTGGAGATAGGATTGATACATAGTGTAATTATTTCTCCGTGTGCACTCAACGGTTTTTAAGCTACCAACAATCTTGGTCTAGGAACATGACAGAAGCGTCCCCTGGTTACTGTTAGTACATTTCAGCTGTATTCATTTGAAGAGAGAAGATGTCCTACCCAGATGCTGTCTTCTTGCTTGTACTGTTTCCAGTTGCGTCCTGTATCGCTGAACATCAGGCTGTAACTCGTCACCCAGTCAGAGCTTCCGTATCTTCCCTGCGTGGCCACTGCTGTAATCTCCACTCTGTTTCCCAGGTCCATCTGGAGCCACTGCTGAGAGTTGGAATCTGCTGGGGACCAACCACCAGTTCCTGGAAAAGGATCAGAAAGGTATGTTGTAGTAACATCTCACACAGCTACAACTTTCTCCTCTCAAAGAGAAATGAAACACTGTTCAGCTAAGACATCTTTCCCCCAAAATAAGTTCTGCCCTTCCCTGACTCTGTATGTAATCCCCTGTGAATTCTTTTGGCTCTGAATGTCCATTCTCTCCCTCTCTTGACTTTCTGCTCATGGCTGAAAACTCATCTTAAAGGCTGTTTCTTCCATGATTCTTTCTCTTTTCCCTCAGCCATTATTGTTTATATGTTCTGAATTCCTAGTGGACTTTGTTTTATGTTTTTCTTTTTTCTCTTCATACAACTTTAGCCTTTGCTTGTAGATATATATAAACATGACTTATACCTTGGCCAGGCTTATGAACCCTTCCTTGCTTCCTTCCTTCTTTCCTTGCTTCTTTCTTTCCTTCATTCTACCCTCTTCTTCATCTCTTTTCTCTGTCCCTTATATCTCTCCAGATACACACTATGAACCCACCATGGGCCAGGCATTTTGCTGTGGATATAAAGATGAAGGGATTTGTTGACTGTTCCTTTAAGGGGTTATCATTCGTTCATTGAGCAGATGTTCATTGAGTGCAAGGGACATGCTGGGTGCCAAAGAGAATGAGGGCCCTACTGACAAAACTATGGTGTGTGATGTAAAAGGAAACCTTAAGAGAGGTAAACACGAGGCACAACAGTAGTGCAGAGGACAGAGCACCTCAGGAGGCAACCAGAAGGGCCATCCAAAGGCAGTGATCACATATGAAACCAGAAACAAGAAACAAGTACAGGCATTTCCAAAGAAAACAAGAGGAAATTGGGGAGAGAGAAACCAGGGCAGAGGGAATAGCATGTTCAAACTCTCAGGAGACCTGAGAGAGTCTGACATGTTCTTCAATCCATATTTGCTTGGGTGTACTTGATACACCCGAGAATTCTAACATAAAGAGGGAAAAATATCCCTTTTGGCCCCAGAATTTCTTTTTTTTTTTTTTTTACACACTTGAACTTTGTTTGCAGAAGATCAATATGAGCACTTGATTACTTGGAAGAATTGTGGCCTAAGTTTTCTGTTTTCATTCACACTGGAATAAAGAAGTCAATATTCACTTCTACTCACCCCAGAGTTCATAAAACTTCTGAAACAACTTGGGAGTTGTTGACGAATGTCTTATGCTGTAGGTGGAGATGATAAGAAGGCAGCCCCTTTGTTAACGGCCTTTTTCAGGCCATCAGGTGAGGGAGTTAATCGAATTTTTGATTTAGAGGAATTAATCAATAAACAGCTTTTTATTTCAACCTGTGTCACTGAAAATCAGTGTAATGCTGTCCTGGTCTACTTTCCCACCATCTTAAGAGGAATTTTGCTTCTCCTTGGTGCCCAAGTACTTTTCAGTACCGTGACTGCCACTGTAAAAACCGTCCCTCATCATGTGGCACTGGACATGCAAACACGGTAGACACAGGACAGAAGGTGGATCCTCCACTGGACATAGGGCACATTATACAAGGTGTAGATTGATTTTCATCCAGTAAATAGCTAGTGCTTAGTAGCTTTTGCTTGGTAAAGATAAGGGAATGTGGGAAATATCTACTGTGGAGGACGTTTTGTTATGTGTTCTGATCACATCTGGTCATCATGAGTACCAATACTGGTGTCTGTTTCACTGAGATGCCATATTTCTTCTTTCCACAGTACCACAATTGCCATGGGTACATGGCTTAATTGCATTTTTCAGCTTCCCTTCCCATTCTAGTTGTGGCCATGTGACCAAGTTCTTCCCATGAAAAACGGGAGTGGAATGAGACACGCCACCTCCAGGCCACCATGCCTCTCCCCTGGTCGCTCTCCCCTGCTGCCACCAATGGATGTGTCGTATAAGGCCCTCCATGTCACCAGAACTGCAGCATGGAGACATCCTGGATCCCCGCATCACCACGTGGACAAAAGCACCTGCCAACATGATCACCTGTTCTGAACTATCATATGAGCAGGAAATAAACACCTTTTGTTCTTAAACCCTTGAACATTTAAGTCTATTTGTTATTATAGTTACTTAACCACTGCAATCACAATATTCTGGGAAGGAAATAGCAGTAACCCCATAATATGGTTTCAGAAACGGAGATCCAGCCATTTTAAGACATTCGCATAAATCCAGTAATTTGAGACTATTCTATAATAGAAACTGTTCCTCAAAATCCAAAAAATCAATAAGAGGTTATTGTCAAGGAGGAAAGGCACTGGGAGGAGGCATTTGGGGAAGTATTCCGGGATGCCAGAGAAAGAGGTGTATTTTTATCAATCAACCCTGTCTTTTCCAACATGTCAGCAGTTCTCAGTCTACTCCACCTTACCCCAATCTCTCAAAACTAACAGGGAGGCTTAAAATAGAGGAGCTTTTATATTTCCAAGAAATCCAAAATTATTGTGAACCTAACTTCATTTCTATCCAATTTCTCCAGTAGCCCATTTTATGAGGCCTCTTCCTTCTTAAGGGAAGAAAACCAAACTATAAGATTTCAACAATATTAAAATGTGATGGGAAAGAAATGTGTATGGTGATTTCCACTGAGTGGTAAAAGTATGAAAGATTCTTACAGTTACGTTTCTGCTTCTGAGATGTTACACATTTTCTGTTAGCATCTCATTCTTTCACAGGCTGAGAATCTCTTGACCATTTTTATGTGATTGTTGAGTAAGGAATATGTACAACAATTAGACAGCTGACATTTTCATAGAGGAGTTTGGACTTTTTGTGTGACCATCACTATTTTCTCATTTAAAATGCTCAAGCCTTAGCCATTTCTTTTTTATTCCCAGTAGTCCACAGCTAGATGTTGTTCTTAAAAATAAGTTTCTAGGCATGTTTTACAATTTTTTCTTCATTTATTCTAATTAGCCTATGCCAAGCATTTATGTTCAGGATGAAAGAAACAACATAAAATTACAAGGAACCTCTCCCACCACCTCCCTGCAAAGAATAAAATCGCCAAAGACTGGCCTGAGCCCAAAGCCAAAAGAAAGAAAGCAAATAGGGGGAGAGTTAGTGCTAAAAAGACTTCTTCGAATATGTCTAAGGAAAATCACAGCTCCCTTCTGCCCACAGTAAAAACCTTAGCTTATTAGTCTCCCCTGAAATTAAATGGAATTAATGCTGTTAGCGTTCATTAACACATCAAGTTCATTTTTTTCTGAAGCCAACAGCTTCAGCCCAAGCTCTTCAAATGGAGGGGTTCTATAAGGGTGATAATTGCCAAGGATGCTTTCCCTGCTGTTGAAGATGCTCCCTGTGTTAGAGCTAATAGGCAAGACACCCAGCGTTGCCATGGTTGCTATGACAAACATTTTCTTCCTTCCACCAAACAATAAATGTGTTTTCGCAAATGACAAGAGTGGCCTGAAGATACTATTCAGTTTCTCTAGAGACACACTGCACCCACACCGGCTTCCTGTCTCTGAGTTCTTCTCTAAATTGGGGGTGTATTATACACACAAATTTATTTGGCTAGTTGAACGTGTTCACTGAGGCAGGGCTGCCTGCAATTGTGGCCGCAGTAGTAATCGTTATTAACTGTAATTACCACGAATCTTGCAGTTTGCAGGAAGCATGTGAATTTAGAGGAAAAATAAGCCCATCTTAAGTTTTTATAACATCTAGAATGTTTCCGTAGTTTTTTAAAGCTCTTCCTCACCTGTTAAGTCATTGAACCCCAAAATACCAGCATAACGTATCCAGAAAAAACTATGATCCTATTCTATCAGTAAAGACATGGGACCCCAAATAATTTGGATGCTTTATCTTAGCTTATTTCTAGTACACCACAAGCTTGGTTTTCTATATACTGTACTTTTTGTGAAGGTGGGATAAGGAAGATTCCAGATAAAAAGATAACAGACCTGGCTCAAGTCCTAGTTCTGCTCATAAAGGTTTTCACAATTTTCAACTATTTGTGGCAAACTCTTGGACTTCCACCCCCCTATATAATGAATAGGTTAGATTAGATAAGAGATTCCCAAATGTGTTCAATCACCAGAAACACCTGGAAATTTGGTGAAGAAGGAGTCTAGCCTTCAAGCTGTATTTTTTCATAAAGAGACTCATGGCCTGTTGAATGGTTTGGGAGACACTGAATGAAATGGTTTTTAAAACAACTAAGGTTTTAGTCCTGATATTTTATTCATAAGAGTTTCATTATTTATATTTAATGCTCCAAATTAGCCTAAATTCAACATGGTATTTTTGATAACTAAAACAAAAACAAAAAAATCAATAACCATAGCAATATCACATTGCCTCTGGTAACTTCCTCAATGTGATTTCCAGCTCCTCACACCCAAAAGCAGTTTGATACTTGAAGTGAGAGCTACAATTACCAAGGAGATCTGAGAATGTGTGAATTCAGAAAGACTCATCTTTGCTCTGGCTTGGATGGTTCTTTATCTCACACTTAGATGGCTCTGGCTCAGCCTTAGAAGCTGTCCCTGAGCGCTCAGCAGATATTGAGTTGTTAGTCATCTCAGTAGCTATGAATAATAGGTATTATTATCCCCATTTTACAAATGGAGAAGCTGAGGCCAGAATGGTTGGTTAACTTGTTCAAGATCACCCAACTAGTAAGGGGCAGAGCCAGGGATTCAACCCCAGAAAACCTGGACCCAGCTCCCAAGCCCTTCACCACCTGCTGCACTGCCCCTCCACAACACCCACAATGCCTTCTCGTTCTAGTATTCCTCCTTCCTCATGACAGCAATTCTCACTAGAAACAGAATTCATACTCCGCATTTTCTCAGTATCTCACTTGATTCTGAGAGCAATCAGCAAAAATACTTTCAATTTTCATTTGAGAGAGAACAGAGCAACCTCAAAGAGCCAATTAACTCATCCAGGTTATATGGAGAGAGCCTGCTCTGCAACCCAATTCTACTGTTTTCAAGCTCCTACCAAAGATTTTAGCAAGGACCACAGTCTTACACTAGCAGAAAAGATTCTTGTGGAGAATTCTAAGAAAGGCTGAACATAAGATAGGAAACCCCGGTCTGCTTACAGCCATTGGTCCCCTGCTCAGTCATTTATACCACGATGCTTATCACAGACTCTGAATTCCAAACATCACATCCCAGGTTTCTTGGTTTGCTAGATCACTATGACAAATACTACACAATGGGTTGACCAATCTCACGGTTTTGAGGTTAAAGGTCATCCAAAATCAAGATATTTCCTAGGCTTGCTTTCTCCCTGAGTCTGTAGCATTCTGGTACTGGCTGCCGGCAATCCATAGGGTTTCATGGCTTGTTTCTCTGACTCCCATCCTGTGGCAATGTCCTCTCTTTTAGCTGACTCTTCTAGTTTCCACTGACTTCTGACTTCTTTCTGTGTGGCTTTCTCCAACCTCTGGCTTCAGTTTCTTCCCTTTATAAGGCTTCCAGTGATCTGGATTAAAAGCCCCCTCATTCACCTTAACCAAAAATGTCTTTCAATGGGTTCAATGTCTTTCAATGGGTTCTATTTACAATGGGTTCACACCCATAGGAATGGGATTATGATTGAGAATATGTCTAAACAGGGGAACATAATTCAATCTACCACAGTGAAGTAAGCTCTGAGCATGAACTGGAATTACCAATAGAAACTGTAGGAAGTCCTCAGTTTCTACCCTGACTTCCACCTTTAACTCAGTAAAGGAAATGAGAATTGATTGAGGTCACACACTGGAAATGGGCACAACACATTTTACACAGGTTGCTGCTAGGTGATAATTTCACAATAGTAGTACCAGAACAACTGGAGCTATAGTCACACACATATACACACAGAGAGACACACACAATATTTGCTCACAGAATCTCTCTCTTTTTTTTTCAGAATCTCTTTTAAGCACACAGACTAGCCATTTTTAGAAACTCTAAAATAAATCTTATGAAGAACAAGTTTCCTAGATGTGTCTCTGTTAGTCTTATACAAGATACGATAAAGTCACAAGCACATTATCTCTAATGAATGAGAGGTTAGTTTGAATTAATTGCTGCATCTTTAATTATTAAAGAGCTAGTGCCTCTTTTGGCAAAGGTTCTAGATTTGTCAGGGTCAAAGTTACCTAGTAATGGTAATGGTCAAGCAGGGAGGATACCCCATAAATATTAATGTGACACAGTATGAATGGAAATAATAACATTCAACCACAGGCGTGTAGTATTCTGTAGTGCTTGGGAAGGCTTCCAGAACCTCTCAGAGCATTGTCATCCATTTGGAGCTGGAAGCTGTGGCTGGGAAAGGACTGAAGCTTCCAAGCTGTTGGTTGGAACATGAAGCATCACCCTTGTGCTAATATGCAGACATGGTGGGACTTCAAGGTTGGAGACTGGCTCTGGTCAGGGTTCCTATCCTTCCATCCACACTTTAATTTAGGGGTGAAGGAGTCTCCAAACAGAAAAGAAAGTAGGAATTTGGCCTACAAACTCCTTGTGAGGTTCAAAAAGATAAAAACCTGGAGTGGCCTTACATGAGGTAACTTTGCAGGTTCATACAAGGAGATACAAGAAAGGGAGCAGGAAGTTTGAGTCAGAGGGTCAGATCCAGTTATCATCAGTGAGGGCTGCCTCCAGAGCCATGTCTGGGAGAATGGAGCTCAGTAGGTAACTTAATTTCATTTCCCCAGAAGTCAGTTAAGAGGCAAGGACTTGAGTACAAGTAGTTCATTTGGGATGTGATCCAGGAAACTAGACGAGGGGTGGGAGATGAGATAGAGAAGACATGATAATCAACCTAAGGATTATCATGAATCTGTGGTGAGTTTAACCCCCTCTGTTAGCATGTGCATAAAATTGATTGAAGTCTGCTGGAGGACAAGGCATTGTTAATAGCATGGAGAAAGCCCTCAGGCGGAGAAAGGAAGTGAGACTGTTGGGTTTGGAAATGTCTCTGCTGAAGATACTTGGGTGACCCTCCCAGAAGCTCTTCAGCAGATAGTCTCATCCCCAGGTATGGTGTTGGCCAACCACAACTCAGATCCAGCCCATTCTCCAGAACTTTGGCTCAGTCAAATGGGAGTCTTCTTGCGTGGTATCTTAGTTTGCAAGTTCTGCTATGACAAACACCATGCAATGGGTTGTGTATTAGTCAGCCAAAAGGGTGCTGATGCAAAATATCAGAATCTGTTGGCTTTTATAAAGGATATTTATTTGGAGTAGAAGCTTTCAGTTACTGGCCATAAAGAGTAAGTTACTTCCCTCACCAAAATCTGTTGCCATGTGTTGGAGCAAGATGGCTGCTGATGTCTGCAAGGGTTCAGCCTCCCTCTTCCTCTTAAGGCTCCATGGTCCTAGCTTCTTCTACTATCAGCTGTAGACTGGGATAAGTCTTGTCTCTCTCCCAGGGCTCATTTCTCTCTGGGCTCAGCTGCTTTGGTCTCTCCACAAGGCCAGCTGTAAATGATTAGGCAAATGGCTCGTCTCTCTTCCCTGGGCCTCTGCCATGTCTAATGGACCCTTTTCTCTTTCCTCACATATCTGCTTTTCTGTGTATTTACTTCCCGGGGCACCAGCATTAAAACTCCAGCATCAAAATGTCCTACTGACATGGCCCAATCAAAGCCTTAATCATAATTTAATCAAGTAAAATTGAAACCTCTGAGTCCAATACAATCTGATATGCCCATAGGAACAAACCAGTTTATAAACATAATCCAATGTCTATTTTTGGAATTCATAAATAATACAAAACTACTACAGGTTGGTTGAAACAATAAGCATTCATCGGCTCACAGTCTTGAGGTTAGAAATAATCCAACATCAAGATATTAGCAAAACTTGTTTTCTCCCAGAGTCTGTAGCATTCTGGGGCTGGATGCTAGCAGTCCTTGAGGTTCTTTGGTTTATATTTCTGCTTCCTGTCACTTGGCGATATCCTCTCTTTTTTTTACTTCTATAACTTCAGTTCTCTTGATAAAGCCTCCAGTAAGTCAGATTAAGTGCCACCCTGGTTCAGCTGGCCACACCATTACTATAAATAACATCATCCAAAGGTCTTATTTACAATGGGTTCACATTTGCAGGGAGTTGGAATAAGATTAAGAACATGTTTTTTGGGGGTGCAGGGCAAAACTCAACCTACCATACCTGGGAAGCTATTATACCCACTGCCCCCACCTCAGGTTCCTCAAGACTGACTGATATGGGGTTCAAAATTTCAGCCACATTGCCTCAAGACATAACCTTTCCAGAGTCTTCTGGCATCTGAAGGAAAACAGACTTCAGTTGAGACCAGTCTTGACAGTTTTTCCTCCGACCTTATCCCACTTTTCTCACATCTGTCTCCAGAGAGCATTACCCTGTAAATCACTGGACAAGAGGTTCTTGTGTCAGTTCAGCTTCTATGGAACCCAATCTAAGACTGGCCCTATACTAAAGTGGTGAGGCTGGAGGGGCCTCTTTGACAGTCTTTGTGTCTGGCCGGACGCCTGTGTGTCTGTCAGTCCTCATTGTTAGTGTGAGCTATGTTATTACTGACATTCATTCCTCAGACAGTTTTGCTGTGAGGCCCCACAATATATATCTTCCCTGTCTAAGAACAGAGCCATCAAGGCTCTGGTGGATGAAGAAAGGATACCTGGAGATCTGCAGGAGGGCAGTTGGAACACCGACGATTTGGAGTTCAGTCCCCATGGAGGAGATCGCACATCTTATGCTTCCTATAAACCAGAAACTGACTCATTGATGCATAAAAAAACCAGGTATCTTTTAAGAAATGTTGGTGGAGGGTTATGTGTAGGAAATCTTGAAAAGACTTTTGAACTCTACAGTTCAACATGGTAGCCACTGACCACATGTGGCTATTTAAATTTAAATTTAACTTAAATCAGATAAAAAAAATCAGTTCCTCAATCACATTAGCTCCATGTTCAATAGCCACATGTAGCTAGTGGATACCTGGTTGTACAGGGCTGCTATGGAACTTTTCCATCATTGCAGGACATTTTTTTTTGGACAGCACTGCTCCAGAATTTCTCCTCTAAAGTAGGTAGAAGTTGAGCTCAATTTAAATTTGGCAAATCAATACAATCTTACTTTACCCATCTGCTGTTTAGGCCTAGGGGAATTTTAGTTGATTGTATATATTTTATTTAATGGATATATAATTATTGAAATCCTCCCACAAGTAAAACCCTGTAGAAAATCCAGCAGCAAGATAAGACTTGCTTCCTTCTTTTAGGTACATATAGAGAAAAATTACTCTCCCAAGGTCTTTAAAGGGAAAATGGGGAAATGGAATTGAAAGTGATTTTTTTTTACTCCAGACCTCATATTGCTGGCATTGATACTTAAACTTTCCTCTCATGATCAGCATACAGTTTACTCAGCTGAGCATACTACATTTAGCTTGGTTTCTTGGGACAAGCTTTTTGAAAGACAGTGATCAAACAAAGTCTGGTGTTTGAGTTGAAGGGGTCAATTTCCACCTCTGTGACTTTGGGCAAGTCATTTCCTTTCTTCTATAATAATAAGGTGGTTAGCATCTCCCTTACCAAAGAACAAATAAGATGTTAACACATAGGTATCATGAATATGAAAATGAAAATGAAATTATTGAGACAGGTACATGCTGATAATTGTGTCAGCCTAAAAACTTCACTTTGTGTATTTTTATCCAAAAAAGAACTCCAAATCAGTTCAAATCTCCATCAGGAAGTTACATTCTGGAAGATGTGTAAAATAAACCAACAGACTGGGATGGAGGTGGGTAGTAGATGTAATTCATTAAAGGGAATAGAATGCAAGTCAAAAACCATCTGACTAAAGCAATGTGAAGAGGAGGAGGAGAAGAGAGAAGGGTAGGGAAAGAATGAATCTTTATGGTCATGGTCCATTGTTCATATACTCGTATCAGATGATATTTTAAACTCAGTCATGGCAATTTCATTCCCCTTGGCAGTGATTGGTTCAGGACTGGGTGCATGGCCAAATTGTGGCTAATTGGTCATGAAAGAAAATCTGTTGTGTGATGGTGGTAGGAGAGGATACCTGGGAAGTGTTCTTTGCTCTAAGCAGTGGTTCCCAAACTTTAACAAACACCAGAAACCCCTGGGAAGCTTAGTAAAGCATAGTTAGGAGGTGCCACAGAGTTTCTGATTCATTAGGTCTAGGATTAGGCCAGAAAAAGTGCATTTCCAACAAGTTCCCAGTTGCTACCCATCAGGCTGCTGTTCTGTGTACCACACTTTGGTGGAATAAAAACCAGCCATTGGAGGTGGTGGTCTGTTTGTTTCTCAGATTAGTGCTGTGTCAGAGTGAGACGCTGACACTGTTAGACTGGGGATTATGCCCACACTGAGTATAGAGGTTTTAAGCTGAATCTACGTACACTGGGACCTACCCTCATGATGGATTTCTTTTCACATAGGATAAATTTTATTATTTATTTATTTACATCCTTCTTTAGTTGGACAAAACACAGATACAGAAAATCACTGAACAATAATATTTTGCCTCATAAATTGTCACAGAGTGAACCCTTGTCACCACCACACAGTTCAAGAAATGAAAAGATAGCCGCTAACCAAGAGGCTTGTCTACTTGCCTCATCTCAATAACATCATAGGTTTTCAAGCTAGTGTGAGCTGGGGTTTCTGCTACTTGCCGTTATTGGATACAAAGTACCCTAACAAAGATAATATTCTCCAGAAATAGTATCTGATTGCTTTGGGAATTTTTTTGTTGCTGTTGAAGATATTCAAAAGAAACATCTCCTTAGCAAGAGAAATAATAAAGAGTCTATGGTAGGTTGAATGATGTAACCCAATTTAGACATTTTCTTAATCTTAATCTGTGTCCCTGTGGGTGTGAACCCATTGGAAATAGCATACCTTGAAATGTTACTGTTATTGAAGTTGTGGCTGAGGAGATAGGTGGGTCTTAATCTGAATTACTGATTCAGATTAAGTCCTTTTTTAATTTATTTTTAATTTTTTTTATTTATTAAAAGATCCTTAGATTACACAAATGTTACACAAAATATATAGGGATTCCCATATGCCCACCTCCACACACCTCCCACACTGTCCCACATAAACAACGTCCTTCATTCACGTGGTACATTCATTGCAATTGATAAAGGCATCCTGGGGCTTTGCCACTGAGCAAGGACCATAGCTCACATTGTAGACCACACTCTCTCTCCCATACAGTTCTGCAGACTATGGGAAGATATATAATGACCTATATCTGTTGTTGCAGTGTCATTCAGGACAATTCCCAAGTCCTGAAAAGAGCCCCGTATTACATCTGTCTTTTCCTCTCCCTGCCCCCAGAGAATTACTGGGGTCCTTTTGAAGAGAAGGCCACAGGGAGGATCTAGAAGCAGGAGGTCAGCCGGAGACAGAGGAGCAAGGACTTCCATAGCTAAAATGCCAAAATTCCCTGAAATTATTCTGCCAACAACACCTTCACTCAAAGTAAGATCTCAGATCAGTGTGACTAAATATATTAGTTAATATGATGTATATCAACTTTGATTCATATCTAAGCCTTATGAATGTTTAGTTGTGTATCCTGGGGCCAGTGACTTAATGAGTTTGTTTCATCATTCTTAAAACTGATAAAATACTGAGCCTTTTTGGGTACTGTCATGATAATAAAAATACAGTGCTTAAGGTCCCAGCACAGTTCCTTACTCACCAAACCTCAGCCAATTTTGATTTCCCTCCATCTTCCCTTACCCTTCAGATTCAGAGTGAACAAGGTTCCGAGCTGAGAATTTATGAAGCAGATTCAGGGGTGGACCAAGATTGCATCTTCAACTTGGATTCATGAAGGAAACCCTGGTTACAGTACACGTTCTGATGTGTTCTGGAGGAGAGGCAAAATCCTGTGTTTCTAAGAAGCTCCTAGATGCTGTGATACTGCTGAGCAAGGCGCTCACTTTGGGTAAAGAAGAACAGGAGGCAACAAAGAGAAGCATAGGTCTTGATGACTTCCATGCCAGGGGCAGCTAAGACACGGCAAAGGAAAGGAAAGCTGCTTTATAAAAAGAAAGGGCCTTGTCTTGGCTTGCCAGGGTCGCTGGAACAAAGTACCACAGACTCGTGTTTCCCTTTAAAGAGACAATCCAGCCCAGGCCTCTCCTTTGGCTTCTTGTCAGTGGCATTCCTTGGCTGATGGCAGTGTGTCTCAATCTCTGGTTGGTCCCATGGCCTTCTTTTTATCACTGTCTGTTTGAAATTTCCTTTCTTAATTAGGACACCAGTCTTATTGGATTAGGGCCCTCATCCAGTCTGGCCTCATCTTGACAAATAACATCTTCAAAGATCCCATTTACGATTACGTTAGCAGACTCAGGCCTGGGAGTCAGGAAGTCAACATGTCTTGCTGGGGTGGGGTGTGATTCAATACAAAACAGTCCCTTCAAAGGGAAAGGAGAGAATCCAATGGCAGATATCTGCCTATTTCACTGTCCTTTTAAAACAGGTCAGATAATATCCATATCACGTCTGGCTCAGCAAGACAAGCCCCTCCAGTGCTGCCAGAGAAACTGGATCCTCCAGATTCTCACCTAGCTCTCTAGAGCAAGTCCCCAGGCAGCTGCTATTGTGCAAATTGTGGGGATCCTAACCCCTGCTTTGCCCTCTGGGTCTGACCAATGACTCCAAACTGAAAACCAACTTCCCAAGACATCCATGGGTCCCTTGCTTTTTTTGCCACCAGGACTGCCTGGGGGGGGGGGGGGGGGGGGGGGGGGGGGGAAGGATGCGTGGATTCTGTGCCAAAGGGAGGAAAAGAGGGGAGAGATTGAAGTCTCTTCATTCGTCCGTGAGCCCAGGAAGCCGAAAATGCCTCGACATAAGAAATCAAATTCTCCATGGCAACAAAATTGTCATGCTAGAAACATACAATCTCAACTTACACAGGCAAGCATCTTAAAAATATATTGAGCGAGGAAGAAGGATTAAAATTTCAAGGAATAAAGGGTAAAAGTAATTGTTTGCCAAACTATATTTGGGGAAGCACAAATAAAAGGATGGAAAAGAAAAACACAAATCTTACCTCTCCCTGGGGCCAAAGGCGGCTGTTCCTATTTGCCTTTTAATCATAAAAAGGAACTTAAAACCTTTCCCTCAGTTTCAAGAAGGTCTAAGCCGCAGCTCAGCGGCTTCATGCTGTGCCACCAGACCTAGCACTTCCTGCTGGTATTAAGTGCTTCTCCGCAGCACAGCTGACTTTAATGCCCAGATCAAAAGCCTCCTTGCCACAAAACAAATCACATTTGACAAAGACAGATCCCTCCTAAGCCACAATTATATGGATTGACTGGGCAACCTACGTTAATGGTGACCTGACCCCCAGCCAAATGTATTTTGTCGTTTTCTTTCAAAAGCAATTAGCTCTCTTCCTTGCTTTTCATTTTCTTTTGTGTGTGGATGGAGAGGGGGGCCGAGGGGTTTGTGGAAGAGAGAGAACAAAAATTCCATTTGGCAAATCCCTTCTGTAGATGAGATAGCAGGGTGAAGACTATTATGGCTGGATTTTAACCATCTAATCCTGCTCTAGGTATGGTGAATTGCCCAGACTTTGGCTTCCACAGCCGCACTGTAGAGCAACAGCTGTTTCCATGGGCATGTTTTATCTCAGAAAGATTTAGTTTGCCACTGATGGAACTCATTAAACTTGCTTTATCCTGGGTCTGAGACTGTCCATCAGATATTTGTCCAGTGCATCCTCTTTGTTTGCTTTTCTTAAAAATTCTTATTGTGGAAACATATATAGAACATCAAATTTCCCATTTTAACCACTTTCAAGCACACAATTCACAATTCAGTGGTATGTTTGTTCCAATATTGTGCTACCATCACTACCATCCATTACCAAAATGTTTCATCACTCCAAATAGAAATTCTGTACCCATTAAGCAATAATTCCCCACTTCCTCCATGGCCTTGGTAACCTGTAATGTACTTTGTTTCTCTATGAATTTGCATATTCTAGTTATTTCATATACGTGACATTTTGTGATATTTGCCCTTTTGTGTCTTGCTTATTTCACTCGATATGATATCTTCAAGGCTCATCCATGTTGAGTCCTGGGTCAGAACTTCATTCCTTTCTGGGGTTGAACAATATCTTACTGTATGAATATACCACATTTTGTGTACCGTTTCATTCGTTGCTGGACGTCTGGGTTGCTTGTAGCCTTTGACTAGTTACGTAGTGCTGCTATGAACATTGGGGTACACACATCTGTTTAAGCTCTTGCTTTCATTTTTTTGGGGTATATATCTAGAATTAGAATTGTTGAGTTGTATGACGATTGCCTTAGTTCACCAGGGCTTCTATAACAGATACCACATACTGGTTGCCTTAAACAGGAGGAATTTACTAGAATGCTAGAAATTCAAAATCAAGGTGTCAGCAGGCTATGCTTTCTCTGGTATCTGTCACACTCTCATGGTGGCTTGATGGCAATTTACAACTCAGTCTCTGCCTCTGTAACATGACCATCTCTTGCCCCATATTTTCTACTGTCTCCTATTCCCTGTGGTCAAATTTCCTGTATATCTATGGACTCCAGTTATATTGGATTCAGGCCCTCCCTGATTCAGTTTGGTCTCATCTTATTAGGAACTTTGCAGATCCTATTTACAAATGAGTTCATACCCACAGCAATGGGAGTTAAAATTTGAACATGACTGTGTAGGACATGATTCAGCCCATAGCAGTTTCTATATTGAACTTTCTCAGGAACTGGCATACTGCTTTTTGCTTCTTATATTCTTTCTTTGAATCTTTGGGCTAGAATCCTGCTTCTGTTCTGAGGAATTTTCTTGCCGTGCACCCATTCATCCTGGGTATGGTCAGGGTTGTATACAACTGAGGTCTCAGGATAAACCAGGATTAGAGTACTCCTTAAGAACCCAGGTTCGATGTATGCTAAAGGTTTATATAATCCCCAAGAGCTCTACTGATTTTAAATGGTGCCAAGCACCTGCACGGAACTTCACCTGTCTGAAATAGATCAACAGTAATGTTCTGCAAGAACATCATTGAGCTGCACAATTCATTTGAGGGGACCTTACTTTTATGTAACCCAAGGCTTTTATAATTTGATTTTCATCTTGGGCAGAACACCAGAGAGTATCTGGACTTTATTTAAAAGAAAAAGAGTAGATTATTTGTAAAATGAATTAGGGGAGGGTATAAAAATAAATACAAGGTTTAAGGAAAAGTAAAAAAAAAAAAAAAAAAGCTAAATATATGATTGTGGATATTTTGGGGGACTCTAGAGGAGTCAAGTGGAGAGGGAATCTGGGAGAAACAGAGAAACACAAATAGACATAAATGCAATTAGCTTTAGCATGAAAGAATAAGTAAAGAGGAATCGAGCATATACAAGAACAACGGAACAGAGAAGCCAGCTTAGAAGAAAGAGCATACTAATGGGGAAAAGGGTAATGCGACTTAAAAGTTCCCTCTTAGGGCAAACCACTGAGAAAGACAATTATCATATATTGTTTTTCCAGACTTGTTTAGAATGAGTGTTTCTAGAACCTAATGCCCAAAAAGGTTGTCTCATTAGACCGACACCTTGTTCCTTTAACCAGGCACTAGAAACCACATAGTCGCTGTTTCCCTCTTGGCCTTGGCAGCCCACAAGCTCAGGGTCAATTTCAACTCTCAACTATAGGAACTTTCTTCCCACCTTCTCTACTTTCTAATTTCTCTTGTAATCTGTTTGTAGTATCCCATGCTTTTAGATTTTATTTTATTTTAAGATGGACTAAAATCACTTTTGGAAATAGACTGGGCATAAATTCTAAATAAAAAAGGAAGCAAAAGTGAAAGACTGTAAGGTGTAGAGCAAAAAGAATTCAATAAATTCTATGATGAATGAATAGAATATTTTAAGTAAAGATTATCTAAACCTTGGAAATTCAAAGAGAGTAGAGCATGTCCTTTCAATATGGTACTGGAGCATTTTTCAAGTCCACCCAATGGCTATTTAATTTCCTACAACGTACCTGATCTTTGGCTTTGCTACTCACTATTTGATGAGAACCTAGGTGGTCTCACAATACAGGTTAACACACATTTCTGTACAATGGAGAAGTTCTATTATCCTTTAAGATATTAATTAGTTTTTTTAAATCTACCTAGCAATTTTATTCTAACATTTCCTTTTTCCAAAACTATCTGAGTACTCATTCCTCAAAGCACTCCTTGAACCAGTTTTACCATCTTACTCATTCTCTGCATAATGAGTTGAATACTTTTTTGATGTGCTCATTCCGTATTTCAATGAGAATTATGATTTTAACTTATTAACAATCATACTTTGGCAAGTGTTTATTGCTCAACTATGTTAAACTACTCTCTAGTCTTCAAAAAAAAATGTATATGTTGGTCCCTGGTGTTTATAAGCTTAAATTTAATTCAGAAGGGGTAGGGGTGTGCATATGTGTAAAATCTAGCATTTGAGAAGGGTTATGGGTTAGTATGGAGTGATAGAACTGAAGAGGTAGGTTTACAGTGCCCTCTTGTAGGAGAGAAAGAAATGAGACTAAATAAAGCAGCCCACTGCAGTTGCATTCTGTAAAAGAGAAGAAGATACAATGAGTTACAGGGTTGAGACGGAACACAATGAGATAGAACCATGGATACTGAAAAAGGCGGAATGGAGAAATACATAGCCCACTCATAGAATTTGTGCATTTCCTTCTGAATTAACTGAACCAATGAAAACGATCCCCAATTTTCCCTATCTAAAATACTGACTTTTTCCTGATCCTTTGGGCAGGACATGGTCATGTAGCGGTTAAGAGCACAGACTCTGGATCTGGATTTTCTGGAGTGAGATCCTGGCTTTGCTGCTTATTTGCTGGCAGGACAAGATATTTAACCTCTCTGTGCCATGATTTTTTCCATTTTTGAAACAAAGATGACAAAAATACCAATATGGAGGTTTTTCATGAGGACTGATTTCATGTTCCTTAAGGATATAGAACAATGAGGGCTTGTGAAAAGTACAGAACACATTTTTTTTTTTAATTTGTCAGCTGACAGCAGGAGGAGTGTGCATCCAATGCACATACTCCTACCATTCAGAGAGGAGCCAAACCTGATCACGACAATGATGAGTAGTAACTATCTAGCATCTGGCTCTGAACTTGCTGTTCAAAACATTATATGGAGAATTCAAATGAAAAACAAGATGCACTTTGAAATTGCCAGGTATACCTGAAGACATTCTAGATTTCAAATAATGTGGTACAATTTGCTCTCTTGGCTGCATTTGATATTTTTCCTCTTAAAAAAAAAAGGAAGTTTTGAAAGAACACATTGAAAAGGGGTATTCACTGAGACAGAGCTAACTTTGTTTCTAGGCTGTTTCAGTGGAGAAATAAGATCTAAGGGTTTTTTTCAGAAGGAGAAAAATAAGTCATGAATTTATACTCAAATTACAGTTTTTTTTTTCTTAAATTTTAATATGTGTTCTTAATAACATTAACATAATTACTTATATGTGTTATCCTAATGTGTATATATATATTATATGCATATATATTCCATATGTGCATGCCTGTGTGTAAATATATTACTATATACATTCTATCAAATACATGCACACATATAATCCTATATGTATATGTATATGACTCTGCATTTATCCAACTCTCCCCATATATCTGACTCTATATATCCAACTATAGATACAGGTGTAGATATATACCCACAGTTTATGTTGTACATATATTCATATAACAAAATAACAATAAAAATATGGTCATTAACAACAAATGTTAACTATTATTTATCATCATAGTTTGCAGTATAAACTCTTTAAGAAAAGGCCTTGTGCTTATTTTTGCCAACTCTGTGCCTGGCACATAGGAGATGCTCAATAAATATTAGTGGAAAGATCTGTTACTCATGAATTCACTCAATCTAGTGGTTTGCCACCTTTACCACCTTTGTCACACTATAGTATCATCTGGGGAGCTTTTATTTCTTCACTCTACTAATGCCCTTGCCTGGATTCCATACCAGACCACTCAACTCAGGACCTATGGGAGATAGATTCAGAAAGTGTTGCTATAAGTTCCGCACATGATTAAAATGGGCAGCCCTGGATGGGAAATAGTGATCTAGCACCTCCTCTACCTGTGTTTCATTCATTCTTCCTGAGCACCATGGTTGGGCTCAGCTGTCAGATCCTTGGAAACCTGGCTAGAGGAGCAGTGCTAGGATATCCCAACTCTATGGACTTTATCTCCTGTGTGGCCTTCCTGATGTAGACTATAGTGGGGAGAGGGAAATGAAGTCAGCCTTCTCTCCATACCCACTCATGCCAGACTTGGGCCCAGGCATCCGGATTCCACAATGAGCAGCACAATTGTAATGCATTAGAGCAGAGGCATCTGTGTCCATCAATATTCAAAGTCTTCACAGCCAGACAAAAACTGATAAAATGTTACCAAAAGACCAGAATGACAAAAGACACTAAAAGGACTGCTTCAGCCTAAAAGGAAAAAACAAAGGTGAGAGATTCAGAGAAAAGTGTCGAAATGAAGATTATTAAGAAGGGTAAACTAAAGGGTAAGAAGACAGACAATAGAATGATATGACAACAAAGAGCCAAAGAACAAAAGGATGAAGTAAATAATGCGTTTACAGTAATAACATTGATTGTTGATGGCTTGAACTCCCCAATTAAAAGACATAGACTGATAGAATGGACTTTAAAAATGAGCCATCTATATATTATCTACAAGAGACACACCTCAGACATAAGGACACAACCAGGTTTAAAGTGAAATGTTGGAAAAAGATATTCCATGCAAATAATAACCAAAAAAGAGAGATACTAATATTGGATGAATTAGATTTCAAATGCAAAATTGTTATAAGGGATGAAGAAAGTCATTATAAATCAATAAAAGGGGCAATTCACCAAGAAGAAATAAATATACTAAATATTTATGTACCTAATCGGTGTGCCCCAAGATATGTAAGGCACACACTGGCAAAACTGAAGGGAGAAATAGATGTCTCTACAATAATATTTGGAGACTTCAATACACCACTCTCAGTATTGGATAGAACATCTGGACAGAGGATAAATAGAGAACTTGAATAATATGATAAATGAACTAGAACTAATAGATATTTACAGAGCATTGCACCCCAAAGCAGCAGGCTATACATTCTTTTCAAGTGCTCATGGATCCTTCTTCAAGGTAGACCATATGATGGGTCACAAGATGAATCTTAATACATTTTAAAAGATTGAAATTATACAAAACACTTTCTCTGATGATAATGGAATGAAGCTGGAAATCATTAATGGACAGAAAAAGGGAAAACAACACACTCATAAACAATCAGTGGGTCAAAGAAGAAATTGCAAAGGAATTCAGCAAATATCTTTAGACAAATCAGAATGAGAACACAACATAGCAAAGCCTATGGAACACTGCAAAGGCAGTGCTGAGAGGGAAATTTATAGCCCTTGATGCTTAAATTAAAAAGGTATAAAGAGCTAAAAATGAAAATCTAACTGCACACCTGGAGGAACTAGAAAAAGTAAACCAATCCCAAACCAAGCTGAAGGAAAGAAATAGTAAAGATCAGAGCAAAATTAAATGAAATCGAGAACAAAAGAAAATAGAATCAACAAAACCGAAAGTTGGTTCTTTGAGAAGATCAACAAAATAACAAGATTGACAAACCTTTAGCTAGACTGACAAGGAAAAAAAGAGAGAATATGGAAATAAATAATATCAGAAATGAGAGGGGGCCCATTACGATTGACCCTGCAGAAATAAAAGAGATCATAAGAGGCTGCTATGAACAAATGTACACCAAAAAACTAGACAATGTAGAGGAGATGAACAAATTCTTAGAAACACACGAACAACTTACACTGACTCCAGAAGAAACAGAAGACCTCAACAAACCAATCACAAGTGAAGAGATTGAAATAGTCATCAAAAACCTCCCAAAGATGAAAAGCCTGTGACCAGATGGCTTCACAGGTGAATTTTACCAATCATTCAAAGACAATCTAATATCAATCTTGCTCAAGCTCCTCCAAAAAATTGAAAAGGAAAGAATGCTACCAAACTCATTCTATGAATCCAACATCACCTTAATACCAAAACCAGATAAAGATATTACAAAAAAAAAAGAAAATTTCAGATCATGTGTGTAATGATTATAGATGCAAATATCCTCACAAAATACTTGCAAACAGAATCCAAAAGCTCATTAAAAGAATTATATACCAGGATCAAGTGGGTTTTTTCCCAGGTATGCAAGGGTAGTTCAACAAAAGAAAATCCATTAGTGTAATAACCCACTTTGATAAATTGAAGAAGAAAAATCACATGATCCTCTTGATTGATGCAGAAGAGGCATTTGACCAAATACAGCACCCTTTCTTTATAAAAACCCTCCAAAGATAGGAAATAGATGGAAGCTTTTTCAATATGGTAAAGTGCATATATGAAAAACCTACAGCAAACATTGTTCTCAATAGTGAAAGACTGAAAGCTTTCCTACTGAGATCAGGAACAAGATAAGGATGCCGACTGTCAACATTGTTATTCAATATTGTGCTAGAGGTTCTAGCTAGAGCAATTAGGCTAGATAAAGAAATAAAAGACACCTAAATAGGAAGAATTAAAACCTTCACTATTTACTGATGATATGCTCCTATATCTAGAATCTCCTAAAAAGTCTACAACAAGGCTACTAGAGCTAACAGAAGAATTGAACAAATTATCAGATACAATATTAATTTGCAGAAATTGATAGCAATTTTATACACTGCGGATGTGCAATCTGAGGAGGAAATCAGAAAAATTTTATTTATAATAGCAACTAAAACCATCAAATATTTGGGAATAAACTTAGCCAAAGACCTGTATTCAGAAAACTACCAAACATTGATAAAAGAAACTGAAGAAGACTTATGTAAATGGAAGAATATTCCATGTTCATGGATTAAAAGACTAAATATCATTAAGATGTCAATTCCACCCAAACTGATTTACAGAGTCAATGCAATCCCCCAATAAAAATCCCAACAATATTTTTTGCAGAAATGGAAAAACCAATTGTCAAATTTATTTGGAAGGGCAAGGGACCCTGAATAGCCAAAAAGATCTTAAAAAGAAGAATGAAGTTGGAGGATTCTCACTTCCAGACTTTTTTTTTTTTTTTTAAAGACTTATTTATTTATTTATTTATCCCCCCCTTGCTGCCCGTGTTTTACTGTGTCCATTCACTGTGTGCTTCTTCCGTGTCTGCTTATCTCCCCCTTGCTGTGAGGTCCCGCTGCATCAGCCGCAAACCCGGGGCCTCCCATATGGTAAACGGGAGCTCTATCCATTGAGCCACACCCACTTCCCCTCACTTCCAGACTTTAAAGGATATTACTTAGCTACAGTGGTAAAAACCAGCATGATACAAGCAGATTGACCAAGGGAAGTAAATCGAGACCTCAGAAATATACCCTCACATCAATAGTCAAGTGATTTTGACAAGGCAATCAAGCCCTCCCAGCTTGACCAGAACAGTCTATTCAACAAATGGTGCTGGGAAAACTGGATATCCATATCCAAAAGAAAGATAGGGGAAGCCTATCTCATACCTTATATAATAATTAATCCCAAATGGATCAAGGACCTAAATATAAAAGTGACAACTATAAAATTCCTGGAAGAAAATGTGGGGAAATATCTTCAAAATTTTGTGGTAGGCAGTGTTTCTTAAACTTTACACCCAAAGCACAAACAACAAAAGAAAAAATAGATAAATGGGACTGCCTCAAAATTAAACATTTTTGCACCTGAAAGGACCTTGTCAAAAGGGTGAAAAGGCAGCCTACTCTATGGGAGAAAATATTTGGCAATCACATATCCGATAATGGTTTAATATCCATGATATACAAAGAGATTATACAACTCAAAAATAAAAAGACAAACTACCTGATTAAAAAATGGGCAAAAGACTTGAAAAGACAATTGCCCACAGAAGAAGTACAAATGGCGAAGAAACACATGAAAAAATGTTCAACATCACTTGGAATTAGGGGAATGCAAATCAAAACTTCAATGAAACATCATTTCACACCTATTAGACTGACCACTATTAAAAAGTCAGAAACTGTAAGCGTTGGAGAGGATGTGGAGAGATAGGAACACTTATTCACTGTTGGTGGGGATGTAGAATGGTACAGCCGCTGTGGAGGACTGTGTGGCAGTTCCTAAGGGAGTTAAACATAGACTTGCCATGTGACCCGACAATAACATTACTAGGTATATACCCAGAAGAACTGAGAGCAAAAACACGAACACTCATTTGCACACAGAGTTGAGAGTGGCATTATTCACGATTGCCAAAAATTGGAAACAACACAGGTGCCATCAACTGATGAATGGATAAACAAATTGTGGTGTATACCCACGATGGAATATTATGCAGAGGTAAGGAGAAATGAAGTCTTGAGGCATATTGCAACATGGATGAACATGGAGGGCATTATGTTCAGTGAAGCAAGCCAGGCAGAAAAAAGACAAATTGTGTATGATTGCTCTATTATGAACTAAGTATACTATGTTTAAACTCATGGAGTTAATAAGTAGAATATAGACAACCAGGAAAAAAAGGAGGGCACATAATGGAAAGCTGAGGGTTAATATGTGCAGAATTGGTAAAAACGTTGTTTGTAAATCTTTGGAAATGAATAGAAATGGTGAAAGCATATCATGGTGTTTGTAACTAGCAGAGCTATTATATGGATATGAGAGTGGTTGAAAGGAAAAGTCTAAAGTCATGTATATTTCTAGAAGGAAAGCTAAAAACTGTAAATGGTACTGTATAAGATAGTAAAACCTCATGTAAAACACGAATATGGGTGATCTTGCAGATATAAGATCATGTTTACAAAATATAAATACCAATATACTAGAAAGAAGGAAACAGAATAGCAGCTATGTATGGCCAGGGAAGCATAGAGAGATTGAGAGGTGATAAGTTTTGTTTGTTTGTTAGTTTTTTTATTATTATTATAGAAATAACGAAAGTGCTTTGGGAATGATTGAAGTGATGAATGCACAACTATGTGATTACATGAAATACTATTGATTGCACACTTTGGATGGATTTATGCTTTATTAATATGTGTCAATAAAATTGATTTATTTAAAAATACTGACCTATTATAACAGAAAACTGTGACGTACACACAAACAAGCATAAGGACAAAAACTACAAATAGCTCTCATTCCTGTGGAGCTTCAAAAAAAAAAAGAAGTAAAATGTTAGCAAATTAAATCCATCAGTACTTTATAAAATAATATCCATAACACAACAACCAATTAGAACTTATGCCAGAAAGTCAAATTTGGTTTAATATTGGAAAAACCTGCTTATGTGCCGGCCTTATATACCAGTGGGTAAATATAGTCAAAGCACTTAATAGAAGCTCTAGTCAGGCAGTGGGCACCTTGAAATCAGGTACAGTATTTTATATTTTTTTCCTCACATGGAAAAGTATTTATAACATTCATTCCAATATTCAAAGGGGTCTTTCAAACTAAAAAAATGACTAGAGATATATAAATTCAATATCTGAATCTGATTTTACAACCCATAAATTTCAGTAAGCTAGAAGAGCAACATAATTCTTTTACAAAGATAAAGATTATCTATCTAGATATCTAACACTATTTTTGTAAAAGCATTTCATATAAAAGCCTAGTTGAGTGTGTCTCCTCTCACATCTACCAAATGTTGGAATGATATAGAGCAGGCAGTCAACCAACATTATCTTGAGCTAGTAGGATTACAGATTATTTGCATTTTCTTACTTTTACTTAGCAAAATTTTATGTATTTTTCAAATTGGTGATATTTATTTTATAGTGAAAAGTTACTGAAGGAAAATTTACTAGCCTTCATTCATGCTTCATATAAGCAAGCTATCATAATAACATATGTTTTGACAGTTACTTATTGGCTAGAAACACATGAAATGGAAAAGCAAACCAATTATAAAATGCTTATTTTCCTAAAAGTCTCTTATGATAAAAATGTGAGTTGAGGGAACAAGAATCAGCCTATTTTGAATATCCATTATGTGTTGGGAAGTAGAGTCAAATTAGAATTGACAGCCCTTCTCCCAAATCTTGCCAACGCTGCTTTTGGATGTGAACCCAGTCTATGGCAGTATCCACTTCCTACAATGTACTCACCATATACTCATTTAGTACTAGGCTTTAGGGTTTCAGTCACCCACTTACCAACTCTCCAGTTAAGTTGAGCAGGGCTATGAGTACCGGTGAGGTCTGAGGAACTGGAAAAAGCCATTGGAGAGAGCAGGGATGCTAATGGGTCATCACAGTTGTCTAAAGGGAAACAGAGAGAAAGAGAAAACCAGATTTTATTAGCAAGAGATATTTCCGGTGAGAAAATCCATTGCATTAATTGCCATCATGCATTAACCAAGGTCATGAGTGATTTATTTACATGTGTTATTTCATATTCTCCTTGCAACAACCCTGGAGAACAGATAGAGCTTCCTTTCACACATTGAGGAAACAGTAGTTCAGGGATGTTAAATAGTTTGCCCAAGGTTACAACACGAGAAAATAACGGAGCCAGAATTCTCATGCGGTGCTGTTGGGCTCAAAAACTAGGCTACCCAATTCATTCTTACAGTCTACCACCTGAGCAAAGCCTTGTTCCTGCTAATTGAGCTTGTTCTTCAAGAAGGGAGACCCATTAAAGGGGTAAGTATTGTTTACTACCCATCTCCAGGCCTTAAGTTCTCCTGTAATAATGATTGTACCTAGAAAGAGAAAATAATTTAGGGTATCTCACTTCCAGGTGTATTAAAGCCTTTGGAAAATGAGATCTGATTCTAGTAATTTCTTTCTGATCCCTTAAGTAGGAGAGCACATTCCCAGAGCTCCTGGAATGTTGGTTCTGACTTCACTGTGGTAGCTATATCTCCAGCCCCAACCTGTGTCTTCTCTAAATGTAGTAAGAATGCTGGCTAAAGCTTCATTGATTCTGTGAAAATGTGGACCAGGGTGGGGCTAGAGGCAGAGACGCTGGCTTGGGTAGCAAATATATCCCTTCAGGTTGACACTGATGTCCTGAACATCCAATGTCATGTAGGGGCCCCTACACTTCACTCTTAGGGTAGTGTTCATCCAAATATTCTGTAATTATCAGTTTATTTGTTTGCATCCTCCTCTAAGTGGCAAGCTCTTTGTGGGACCTTAGCAAAGAATCTGGTACATAATAAGCTTTTAGTAACGGAGTGTTGAAAGAATGGAATGGCAAATGAAGGAAGGAAGGAAGGACTAAAGAAAGGAAGGGATGAATCAATCAACAATTACTCAACATAACAATACCAAGATGCTTCTTATTTTTTTTCCCATTTTCTATGCAATTGATCCTGAAGGACATTGCCAAATGACTTCATGAAATCTGGTCATTCCTCATTCAACAAAAATTTGGAACATAACTCAGTTTGAATGTTAACTTGGTATGAAAGACTTTCAGAGAGAGGTGGGATTGACAGTTTTTAAAAGGAAATTTACATAGGATTATAAGGCTGCTTGTTTATCCAGCAAATTCTTAGAGAGCAGTATTTCAATTAATTGCAGGAAAATTAATCAGAAACATAACGATTAAATTTTTGTTTGTTCAGTGTGTTAAAAATAACAACTGGCAAAGTGTATTTTGAGTTTTTTCCCAAACACAAATGTTTGAAAAATATTTTGAGGTACTCGGCAAACACAAAACAGAGCCAGATCCTCCCTAACAGGATTTACATAATTACAGCAACACATGCTTTGTAGCCCTGGTCAATCAACAAATACAATACAGAGCTCTGAGCCCTTTCTCTCCTGGCAGAAGATGCAGGTGAAAGATGCCACTCACACAACACACCTCCCAAGCACTAGACTTGAAATTTGTTATGTAATTGATATTCTAGGCAACAATTTGAATCTAATGCAAATCATCTGCGTGCTTCTGCTCTATTTCCTCAGGAAGGCATAGTAGGTGAATGCAGAAAACTAACCCCAGCTGAACTGAGCCTCATAGGAATATGCAAAAAATTCACAGGCACAGGCTTCAAGCACCAACCAGGTGTCAGCTTTTGCATTCCTTAGGCGCCCCACCCATCCCTCTCTGGTGTTAAAATCTCAGTCCAATTTCAGATAATGCTCCTTTCTCCACTTCAAAATTACTCACAAGCTGCAACCCTTTTGATGCCCACTTCCACAGACAACTGCAGATCTGTTTCAAGGTAAAATATCACTGAATTTACTCTTGTAGTCACGTAGTCCTTTAACAGTTAATGTATAAAACAATGCTACCTTTTAAATTAGGTTCTAATGGTCTTTTCAGGTATCGCTAATGACATTGTTGAGTATTGTACACCTAACACCATTTTTCCACTAAGCTTCTTCTCAAAGATTTTGTTTATTTATTTATTTATTTTTAAAAATCAGGCATAAACTACAGAATTCTTATATACCACCCTATTACTAATACCTTGCATTGGTATGGTACATTTGTTAAAATTGATGACAGCGGACTTTTATAACTGTACTATTAACTAAAGTCCATGGTTTAACTTAGGGTTCATGGTTTGTACACTGCCTTTCCCTGGAATTTTTTTTTTTTAATTTTTACTCTATTACCATTTATACAGCCTAACCTTTCCCCTTTTATCCACATTCAGATATATTTCAGTGCTGTTAATTATATTCACAGTGTTGTGTGACCATAACCGCAATCTATTACCAAAACATAGCCATCATTCCAAATAGGAAGTTTGTACATTTTAAGCCTTAGTTTCCCATTCCCTATCCCTACCTTGTTCCCTGGTAAACTATAATCTAGATTACAACTTTAAGAGTTTGCTTATCCTAATTATTTCATATGAGTGATATCATACAATGTTCGTTCTTTTGGTCTGACTTATTTCACTCAACATGATGTCTTTACATGTCACCCATGTTGTTGCATGTATCAGGACTTCATTCCTTTTTATGGAAGAATAATATTCCATTGTAGATATATACCATATTTTGCTTATCCATTCATTGGTTGATGGACACTTGTGTTGCTTCCATCTTTTACAGTTGTGAATAATTCTGCTGTGCACATGAGTGTGCAAATAGCTGTTTGAATCCCTATTTTCAGTACTGTGGGTGTACACCTAGAATGGGATTATTACTAAAGCCAGTAAACTTGGTACCTAGCTATCCACACTTCGAAGCAAGTAATCTTTTTCAGTCTCCTCCAGCCCTACATGGCAATCCCTTATCTTCATAAGGCACTGATTTTCACAAGTGGCTATTTTGGTTAACATATCTGAATTACCCTCTCCTATTCCTAAAAGTGATAAGAAATGGACAAATTTAAAATAAGAGAGATAGAAAGGCCCCCTGCCCACTCACCCCCCTCGAGGCAGCTGTGTAGCTCCCTTTCATCTCTATGTTATATGGACAAAATCTAACTACATCACTTAAACTGGGAGCAGACCAGGCCGCTAATCAAATTAACCTCTAGCCATTGGGCATAAAGTGTATGTCTGTGTAACCACTCCAAATCCAAAAGTGTGGCATTATTTTTAGACATGTGTCCTATGCTTAAAGCAGAGGAGATGTGACCTAGGATAAATGAGAACAAAAATTAGAACTTTTATTATTTTATTCATGATTTGGGACAGTTTGAGGTAGAGGAATGTGTCAGGAGGGCTAGAGCTAGAAAGTCCCAATTCTAGATTCATTTTTTCTAGGGATTTGCTGGTTACTTTAGATACTACTTTCAAGGGTCCCATCCTTTATTTCCATTATCTGCAAAATAGAGTCATTTCTGCCATAGAATTATCTTGAAGATGGATAAGACTAGATGCAAATGTCTAGAGCATGGAATGAGAAGAGGAAAGCGTATATAAACCAAAGTATTATTCACACAATCAAGAGTAACCCTTTGAACAATTTTAGCTCTCTGTCAGAAAACCTTTCCAAGACTTGGAGTCACAGATAGTTCTTTTCCAGTGGAGATTTACAACTGACTACCTGAGAAGGCAGATACGAAGTAGAGGGGAAATGAAGGGGATGAAGATACAGGCAGGAGAGGACAATGTGGCACCGGGCGGTCCTGCCCATCGGGGAACCAGCAGGCTGGCCAGAACTAGGTCAACATCACACAAAACACTGGCTGGGAGGGAAAAAACCAAAATACCATCTGCTCCACTGCCAAGTAAACCCATGTTGTTGAATGTCAAGCTCCACTCGGGTTTCTGGTTGACTAAACCCACTAACCAGTTCCTCCAAAAGCATATGTAGATGTGCACTGGTGTTTATACCGGGAGAGAGAGAAGGAATAAGAAACTGTGGAGGGGACAGAAGTACTGGAAATTGAGGAGGAAAATTACAAGGGAACTAAAAGTCAAGCCTCTTTAATATTCCTTTCCACTGGGACACATAACCTGAGATAGCCAATAATAGTTTCCACACAATCATTTTCCCAAAATGAACCAAACTTCAAAGCTGTGTTGGTATAGTAGAATATTTTCAAAATGTGCACTTAAGAAACCTTTGCATAGGTCTTTTCTTTAAAACAGGTGTTGCCAAAGTCAAAGGAAATAAAAAGGGAATTAAAAAAATACAAACCCTTGTCCACATGCTTTTTATTATACACCATTTTTCTCCAATGACTTTCCTGCCATCTTTATTGTTATCCTTTATAAAATAAAAGCTGCTTCATGTCACCCATCTCTGACCTTTTTGATGTAGATAAAAGTCTGTGCCTATGGGTGTGACAAAAACAACTCAGATCTTTCCATTCAATAGCAGATTGCCAACCCCAAGCCTACTTACAAATGATCCTTAAACTACATTCACAGACTAAGACAATATCAGAACTTGAAAGAACCTCTGAAATTACAAAATCCTCAGGTGACAAGGTAAGAATTATTGCCACTCTGTATAAGTCTGGTGACCATTAGTTATATTATTCTTCATAACATTTGTTTAACTGATGGCTTTATTTCTGCAAAAGGAAGGATATAGCTTCATTTCCTTAAAAACAGAAAGCATTGAAGAATAGTCTATAGTCTACATTCTAAAAGAATTTGAATTTCTTCTCTCTTTTTCTCACCTTCATTATCTCTCCTTTTAATACTCCCATACCCAGCAAAAAAATGAGAAAGAAAGACAGAAAAAAGATAAAAAGAAATGTAATTGTTTCCTTATTGATGTTTGTATGCTTCCTCAATGCAACCATTTTGTTTGATATTTTCAGTCTGAAGAGTTGGGATAATGTCTTCTTCAATGTCTACATATTGCCAAATACTAAAGGTCTTTCACATTAATTAAAAGGTAAAGGAACAAAAGAGAATCCTGAATAAATATGATATTTTCACAGCTTCTTAAAAATTATCATTGAGTCTTTAATATGATTCTACTTTAAGTAAGATTTTTTGTTGCCAACATATATTTTTATTCATTATTATTAAAATACCAATAGAGTTACAGATGGTACTGAAGTTAAATTGTGTGCATCATCTTGATTACCCCAGTAAATTGTCTGTATATGGGAATTTGGTGCTTAAAAGATTCACTTGTATTTATAGGTGAGATAAAATTCCTCTTAGCATTGCACACTTAATGGCCTACTTTGTTTAAAAGACATAAAGTATACATTTTGTGTAGTGCCTACAATGGTCCTTAGAAATAACAACTCATGCTTTTAGTGTCATTTATTTTCCCCCTCATTACCTATAATTTTACTTTAGCAAACAAATGAAATAAATACTATAATATTACTGTTGAATTTGATCCTGTCCCCCTTTTCTACCATGAAACCCAAAATGATAAATTACTTCATAATGAACAGACCAAGAAACATAGTTTTCTGAAATGAGTCATGAAAAGAGAAATAAACCTTCCCTATCCTGTCATCCATCTCCAATTTAATGCAAGGCTTGGTTTTTGATCACCTACTCATAGCTGTGCACCTGGCTGTGGGAAGGCAGAATGCAGTCAAAGACATAGATTCAGATGGCAAGAAGCTAAGCATCTGCTTTGGGTTGAAAGATAATCTCTATGCATGCATATGTACATATATACACAAACATACACACACATACACATATCCATATATACACATACACATTTATGTACATGCATGCGTGTATATATCCTTATGTCTTAGTTTGCCACAGCGATGCCAATGCAAAATAACAGAAATGGTTTGACTTTTATAATGGGAATTTTATTTAGGGTAAAGTCTTTCAGTTCTAAGAACATGAAATATTCAAATCAAGGCTTCATCAGAGATGTTTTCTCACCAAAGTCAGCCACTGGTGATCCTGGCATCCTACTACGTGGTAAAGCAAGATGGCAGATGATCTCTGCCAAGGGCACTGCCTTCTCATCCAGGCTTACCTTCTCTTGGACCCCAGCTGTGTGTGATCAGCCACATGGCTCATCTCTTCAGGCTTGAAGAGAACCCATTACCTCAGGTACCTCTTTCCATGCCTCTGTGCTCTGCTGATTCCAGACTCTGGGACCTTTCTCAGCCACTCAGTTCTTCTCTGTATTCCAGCAGTCCTCTCTCTTGCATGGCAGGATCAATATGGCAGCTTCTTTTCTTTGTATTACTCTGTGTGTTCTCAATTTATATAAGACCCAGAAAGAGGGTGGAGACTCAACCTGTGTCACATCTCACTAACTTAGTCCAATCAAAATGTATCTAATAAAGTGATCTAATCAAGTTCCTTTAACTGAATGTAATGCAAGCAAAGGGTCTCACAATCACAGGAATAGATGAGTTCAAAAACATAATCTTTTTTTGGTATTCACCAAATTCAAACTATCACACCTTATGTTTATGAACAATTACATGAAGAAAACTATGGGCATGGGATCCATGAGTCCTGGCCTTTCTTCTTCCTTAGCTGTGAATGTTCTTTATATTTACCTTATTGCATTTCAGATTCCTCAACTATATAATGTTTTGTTCAATAAACAAACTTTAAGTGCATACACAGTACTGTCAGAGTGATGTCACCTTCCTCAAACACAGTGGAGATTTATGCACCAACAGTAGGCAACACTGCAATAGTGCTGGGTAATGGGGCAGATGGAGGCACAGCAGGCAGTGGGAGCAACCAGGAGAGAGGGGCTAGTCCTGCCTAAGGATTTACTAGATGGGAATTTTCCCAGGCTTTAAAAATGATTCTAATAAAAATTTGGGGAAATATCTATTTGGAAGCACTAAACCTTATTTAAAAGTTCCTTGCCATGACTATATCATAATTAAACCCAGTAAGTATAATCACAAAGCCTCCTGATGCCTCTTACTTGGTATGCTGTCAGCAGGAACTGCAGCAACTGTGAGACATGACTACATCTTCATTTTATGAATGAGGAAGCTACAAATTTGTTTGTCCACTGTCAAATGCTAGTCGGTCTCTAAGCTCAGCTTATAACCAAGGTCAGTGGGAAATTTTGTATATTGCCCTTCTCAGAAACACGTTTCCAATCCCTAAAATGAGGTCAGATCTGAATGGGTACAAGGGCAAGACCCTAATTTGACTAAATGCTTTGTATAAACATACCTGTTTCTCTTGGATCTCTGTATATGAATGCCACACAATTATCCCAAACTCAATGGCTCAAATATATACTTTCTCTCAGACTACTCAATGTTTTCCCCACACTGCCACTGTTTTTTTGGGGGGGTGGGGGAGGAGGGAAGGCTACCCATATTGGGTTCACAGTTGACGATTTTTTGTTTCATTTCTATCCTTAAATCTAATTTATCAATGATTAAATCTAATTTGATAAATGTTTCCTAAATCCCAATATGTGAGGCACATTATGTGCCAGTGGTATGGAAATATGAAGGGTGATTCTGACTAGGGATTTTCTCTTCCTTAGCACTTAATATCTAACACTACATACATGTTCAATAAATCTTTGTTGAATGAAAGGGTGAATGATATAATCCTATTACGTTTCTTTAGAAATACCTTTCCATTTTTTTCAGTTTCCCACTACTTGAACTTAATCCAGGTTTTTCAAATGTTCTATTACATTTTTTGCATGAACCTTGTCGGTTAGCTAACTACCCGGCTCTACCCACTAAGTCGTCCTTTCTACAACATATATTTTCCACCAAGAACATACTAGAGTACCACCTACTGAATTGACTCTGAGTGCTTCGGCTTGGCTTCCTTTGGTGGCACCATGAAGCTGAAAGAGCCAAGAAGAAGAGAGTAGCCCATGAGTGGTTGTGATATCCATAAGATCAAGCCATCACTAGGGGAGTGGCAGGTTGGTCAGAGTCAGGAAACAAGGCCCAACAACTAGAGTTCAGGAGTGAGTGTTTGGGATTGGGATGTGTTTTGATAAGAGGGCCAAGGACCATGCCCTCAGCACATCACTCTGACTGTGCCTAAACCCATTTATGCTAACACTATTAAATCTTTAATATCAGGAATGCTTCTTCATGGCTAAATGGATAAGGCAGAAGACATGAAATCTTTTATAAGCTTTTATAAGGTAGTGTAGGAAAGGTGAGATTCATAAAGAAAATGTCTAAAAATTTATATTGAATGAGAAGCTGAGAGTAGTGGCTAAACTATTTTGGGGAATTTGAGATTAATAAGATAAAAGCAAATTTTTGAAAAAAAATTTAAAAAATTACCTTTTTCAAAAATGTTTCTAAACCCAACTCTGCTATAAAACACTATTGCCCCCTCCTCCCATCCCTATCTCTCAAAAGACACACACACATACACACACACAAAATTACAAAGTAGAGTGCTATATTAGTTTGCCAAAGGGATGTCAGTGCAAAGTATCAGAAATGGGTTGACTTTTATAATGGGAATTTTATTTAGGGTAAAACCTTACAGTTCCAAGGCTGTGAAATATACAAATCAAGGCAACATCAGAGATGTTTTCTCACCAATGTTAGCTACTGTTGAGACTAGCATCCTGCCATGTAGCAAAGATGGCCACCAATCTCTGCCTTCCCCTCCAGAATCTACTGTCTTCCAGAGCTTATCTATGGGCAATCAAGCATAGGGCCTCCTCTATCAGTCTCAGCTATTCTGCTTTCTTCTCGAGTTCAGCTCAAAGTTATAAGGCATTTGGCTCATCTTTTCCAGGGCCTCGTCTTTGAGCCTCTCTGGGGCTTCTCTGCTTGAACTCAGCTGTGGGATAAATTGGAGTCCACTCTATAATATTGCAAGATCAAATATGATGGTTTCCTTTATTTGTGTGTCTCTTACATTATTTGTGTGTCTCTTTATTTGTGTGTCTCTGATATAAACAGAGACATACTCTGTTTATATCAGACCCAGCAAGAGAGTACAGACTCAACCTGAGTCACACCTCACTGGTATAGTCCAGTCCAAAGAGTCTCACATCCACAGGAATGGATTAGTTTAAAAAAAAACATAATCTTTCTCTTTTGGGGACTCATAAAAGAACTATAAACTGTCAGACATGCCAAATTAGGTTCAGAATTTATTGGATTTCAAGAAAAGCTTAAAAAAAGGACAATAAAAAGAATAGAATGATAAGATAGGGAAAAAGAAGAAAATAAAAGTTTAAAAAATAAAAAGTAGAGATTCGCTTTTTACTTTTAAAAGTGCATTTTCAAATAGTAGTGCACAGAACATTAAATCAAAAGAAAGGAGACAACCAAAGTACTATAAAGATATTCTCTGTCAATCCAGGGCTCATCAGAGTTATTTCCTTCTCTAGGGCAGCGTCTTTTTCAGTAGATATCTATTCTTTTATTGAATACAATGGAGCTAAACTTCCAATAACTAAACACGATCCTGCATTGAGTACACCTAAATTACACTGAAAATCCTAGTTACTCAGGAAACCGTGATCTTAAAGTGCACCTCAATCAATCCATATACATACATAAACCCCTCCACATCTCTCATGGGTCCAACCAGAGTGTTCCTAAAGGAAATAAAACATTCTCTTTTTCATCAATCCTCTCACTGGAATTTAAGAAAATGCCTGTTTAAAAACGATAGGCTTGCGTTGGGTACTGACCAGCTGGCTGATGGAACAACCAATGAGGTCAAAGCCAACCACTTCTGAGTGGAATGGATAAGCATGTACTGACAATTTGAGCAAATACTGACCTTTCTTGGTCTTGGTTGATGAGAAAATAATGCCAGCCTTTTGGCAGGTGTAGAAGTGGTAGTCCTTCAAAATCAGAATCTGGCTTGGTGTGTATATGTTTTCCTTCCAGACTAGCAGGAGACTAGTATATTTGGAAAATTCCCAGACATTGGAATCCAGCCCAGTTTGTATTCAGATCCTGACTCTGCAACTTACTAATTATATGTCCTGGGGGAAGTGATTTATTCTCAGTTGCCTCTATGTAAAATGGGGATCATTCCTATGGATATGTTGGGTGAGAGGATAAAGAGAGACAATTTATGTCAAACATCTAACCCAGTGATGGGCACATAACTAGATGCATATTAGTTGTCTTCTTGTTCTATCATTCTCTTTCTCTTAGATTCAAGCTCACCACGACATGTTCCATCCACTGCATTTGAAAATTATATTTCTGATACCCTCTGTGTATTTTATATTTTTCCTATTGAGGTTGTTTAGCACTGCTTTCAGCTGTTTATGGTTCAGAGGCTAATTCTGTACCAAAATCATGTTCTCCTTTTGTGTTACTTATGCTCTAAAATCAAATACAGCACCTTCCTAAATTTTATCACCTTTCTTTGTGTATTAAACAAATGTTTGTTCAGCCCTATGTGCCAGGCACTGTGCTTTCTGGACGCAGATGTTGAATCTTAAGGGGAACAGGAAGGACAGCTATTGTATAGCATTAGAGTACATGGGGCAGAGAGGGCCATCACGCTAGCAGAAAATATGTGATTTGTTAAAAGAGGGCCTCACATCTTTTTGTTTTTAGATCATAAGCTTAAAAAAACAAGAAACACTAATTTGGCCAAGACAGTCACAGTAATTTGTATTTTAGAAAGTTTGCTCCGCTTTCAGTGTTGAGAATGTGTGTGTGTGTGTGTGTGTGTGTGTGTGTGTGCGCACACATATCTGGAGTGAGGATGAGGAAAGGGTAATGGGGATAAATGATTCCAGTAGCAATACCTGATCAGGGACTCTAGAAATAGTAAAGAAGAAATAGCAGAGGCCTGAACTAAGGCAGTGACAATCAGAATAGAGAAAGGAAAAGGAAATTTATTCATATTGTATCAGAATCAGCAAGACCTGCTGAATTGAAAGGGAGGTAAGAATGAAGGGTAACTTCAAGACCCCTGGCTGCAGGGACTGTCTATTTTGTTGTCTTTGAGATGGTGGCAGCTCACACATCCGTTTCTGAAACTAACAAATCTTTAGATAAAAAGGGAGTGATGAATGCCCACACATCAAAATCATACTTAAAATTTCTCTGTCTCTTTTAAATAAATTTAATGTCATGGGAGTAAATATAAATATATGTATGTTATATGCTATGCATATATTATATAAACACATGCATACATATACACATATATACATATCAGCGTGCACATACATACACATATATATACACATACATAGAGTTATATACACACCCACCCATTCATTTGCAAGACAACAAGTCATAAGATGCCATAAGGTGATGCATTCTTCATTGCCCAAAGAAGGGTGAGCCATGAGTACTATACTCGGGAGAAAAGAAAGATCACACTGGCCTGTGGAAGGTAGTTCCCTGTTGCCTTTAGAATAAAATTCCCATTCCTTTCTCATATATATCCTTTCATGGACAGACCCTTGGTTATCTTATCTTCTGACTCTCCATATTTCCTAGTCTGTGAATGAATTGCCAAATTGGGGCAGTTTTCTGGCCTTGCTGTGCCCTTCCATTTTTGTTGACTCTGTCCTGAATGTCCCTCTACATCGTCTCTCTTTTGCCCTCCCATTGTCTCCTAATCCCCCTACAGCATGCAAAACTGAGCCTGCTTCCTCCCAGAAGCCTTCCTTGATCTCTCTGAACACAGAGAACCACTTCTCACCTCTGGGTCTTTGAGTCTGGTGTTCTCACTGCATTAGGAGGACTCAACACAGCCATGGTCATGTGTTATGGTATTGATTTTGCACAACAGACAGACAGCTCCTTGGGAGAAAGGGCCATGTTTCCTTGCCTTTCACAGTGAGGATCACAGAACAGTGCCTCGATAATTATCAGGTACATACAATCTTTTATAAGTAGAAGAGAGTTTTGAACCAAGCCTAAAAATCTCAGTAAGTACTGGTTTGCTTTCTAGAATGAGTAAGTAATATCTGGGTAGCAAGACAGAGATGTGTCTTAGTTTTGCCAAGCTTCTATGACAAATACCAGTCAATGCGTTGGCTTTAACAATGGGAAATTATTGGATCACAGTTCTAAGGCTAGGAGAAGTCCAAAATCAAGGAGTCAGCAAAGCAAGGCTTTCTCCCCAAAGTCTGTGCCAGCAGACAGCAGTTGTGGGATTCCTTGGCTTGTATCCCTGCCTCTCATCACATGGTGACAGACCCTCCATTCTTTTCCAGATTTTATTGCCATCTGGTTACTGGCTCCTCCCCACGCCTTTCTCTCTCTCTGGCTTCCACTTTCTTTTTCTTTAAAAGGATTCTTATTATCCAGATTAAGACTCTACCTCATGCATATAGGCCATACCTTAACTAAAATAACATCTTCAAGACATCCTATTTACTGTGGATTCACACCCACAAGAATGCAAATTAAGATTAAGAAAATGTCTAAATCAGGGTACATAATTCAATTTTTTCAAGATTCATCTTCCCAATTCACATAGGGGATGAATTCAAGACTGTTAATGCTTGAAGAGAATTTCGATGTGATCATTACCACTGTTCTTTACATGTGTGTATATAAACCAAACAACTTTTTATTTGATCTTTCAAAATATCATCTCATGTGGGTAAGGCAGTCATGATGGTGACCAAATGGTAGATGTGGAAGCACAGGTATGATGGTGACACTGATATTATTTGGGAAGGAAAGGACATCTTCTCTCCAAAGTACTTGTTCCAGCATCAAACACCCCCTGTTTTACAAGAGAGAAACCAAGGGGCTGAAGGTGTTAGGATAATGCTGCGAATTGGAGGGTTGCCTGGATGTGCAATGCCTTCCATTCAATGTCAGTGAGGGTGCAAGCCATGGCAGGTGTGTAGGTGTGAAGTAGGGTGAAAACATCACAGCTGGCATTCCAGTACCCTGCTTGCACATCCTGGTTGTGACACTGACAGTCTTTGTAAGTGTAGGCAAATCCATTCCCTTCCCTCTGTGGCTATTTCCCATCCGGGGAAATGAAGATGATGCTGCCTTTTCTACACAGGGTAATTGTGACAAATATGGATTACGGTGAACCACCCACAGAGCAAACAGGCACATAGAAAGTGCTCAATTAATGACACTTATAACATTATAATTAGTATTATCTTAAAGACTACTGCAGATATTTGAGTACCGAAATGATGTTTTGAGAGTTCCTAAGTGAGAATGCTTTTAGCTCTTCCTAATTTATCACTAGTCGTCTCTGTGCCTGGCTGTCCTTATTATTGAGATGGGAGATGGGCAGGGAGGTGAAAAAAATGGCCCGAGTGTTTCACAGCGGTTGGCCCATTTTAATCTGTGAGTGATGGCTCTGCCTTGTATATATATTCTCTTCTAAAATACCTTTTCACACTACAAGGGAGGGAACTAAACAGAGCTCAGGACTCAAAATCCCAAGTCCGACCCCATGGTTTTTGGCATTCTTTTGTACGAAATCATTCTTACAAAATGCATCCAAGCTAAGGCGCTAGAGAAAAGAGCTTAATTTATTCCATAGAGATAAAAATTAACTATCCAGTTGATCCGATTTCAATTTGGGAAATTTCATATTAACTCAATAAACATCCTAGTTATAATTTAAGGACCAAACTGTGGTGTGCTATTCGTTAAAACTCTGTACACTGGCAACTGTTTACACATCCCAAGATAGAGGAAGAGGGTACGTTCCCACAGACAACCCATCCCACCAATTGCTTCTGTGGTCCAGAGAACCTGTGCATCTGATATCAAATTGGCTCCTAGGGACTCTATGACATGACCTTCTAGGCACTCAAATATAATGATTTTCTGAGAAGTTTCAAGACTCTAGATAATGATTTTTTGGGACAGGCTAAAAATAAAAGATTGTTCCAGGCAGAGTGCTTCAGCATGTTCTACTTTTCCTTATAAAATGCTATTCTTGCTCATTCTAAATTACAATTCTGATTCTTAAGCAAACACTGGCTGTAGCTATGAAGACATAAAATGCTCTAAATGTTATATGGGCGTGTCCAGGTATTTGGTGCTGTAGTTTTAAAGCATCAATAAAGTTTGAGTTCTATTCAGGGCCTGCAAATCTGTCATGGTCAGATGAGTTCAATTTCCATTTTTCCCTCAACTAATCCTTCAAATTATGCAAGAACAGATTAAAATAGCAGGAAAATACATTGTATTGTGTTCACTAAATTTCTCCCTTTTGGAGTAAATCTTTAGCAATCTAATAACATGAGAAAAAACACACCAGAAAGCAATTACAGCAACGGGAAATTTTCATTTCATTGCTAAAGACAGAAAGTGGTGTATTTAAAAACTGTGAGCAAAGATTAATGGAGATGAAGGGAGTGGTACAAACCCATGAACCAAGACATTTAACTTTAATGACATTGCAAAAGTCTCAATAACCTCAAACTAAAATGAATTCATTATTATTTTTTCTTCCCATTTTTCCCACCATTGTACTTTGCAAGTTGAATGGGCTTGACAAGGAATTGGTCTGAAAGTTAACGGTTATTTTCCTGAATAAGGGTTAAGTTTAGCTTTGATGAAAGCACAGTTTGGATATCTCCTGCCAAGCATTTCCTCTGGGCACGAATACCGAGGATTTTCACTTTCTCTGTCAGCTTTAGCCCTTTCTCAAGTGGTTATGAGTCTCAAGTCTTGGAAGGAAAGAGACAGAAAAAAGAAAATAAAACCTTTAATGTGTAGTATTGGTGTGGGAGTTCCTGACAGATTTTTTGCAGTGCATTTTGATGAACTGGGTCAGTCTAGTTCCATAGACTCTATATAATACATTAGAAAGGGATTCAGGCTTCTTTAAATGGGATTGTAATTTGGACGTAAATTTAGTGCACTAGGAAAATATGAATACAAAACTTTTGATTCTAACCATTATATTTGCCATATACACTTGGATTGAATCTAGATTACCGAAGAAAAGAAAGTTGAAAAGGTTCAGTTGTTTATTTATGCTTGATATTTATTGATTTTTCAGTTGGGTAGGTTGTTTTCTGCTTATACCCTGTGCCTTCAAATGAGACACACCTGGATGGGATCCCTACTTTAGATTATTGACCTTTAATAGCTTATCCCATTCCATCACCTACCTGGCTGCTGTCTCCTATTTCGGGCTCAAGCACCTGCGTTTGATTTTCTAGAGCCCAAGCTATCCTAGGATGCTCCCTGGGATACTGCACTCCAAACATTAATGCAAGCATAAGTCCCCTGGGGATTTTGTGAAATTGCAGATTCTGACTGAGGATCAAGCTCCCAGATGCCTCTGAAGCTGCTGGTCCATGAGTCACGCTTGGAGCAGCAGGACCTCAAACACTGGTGGTCTCTCTCCTCTAGCTGTCCCTTACTTTATACTTCATCTAACTGCCCTTCTGACCCAACTCAGACCTCTGGTCTCTAAATAACTCTTGTGATTGTTCACAGAGAGTTTGACAAGCATGTCCCTGCACCGTGGTAGAAGGAAAAGTGGTAGGGAGAGAAGGAAAAGAGGGGATTATCAGTGTGGGCATTAGATAGACAAAGCTTCCCTTCCCATCACAACATGCATTGCGGTGTAGGTTACTGTTCTGGTTGCTAGAACCACCATCATTATAACAATACACACCATTTGATAAGTGGAGTGTATACCCATAGGCCACCATGACAGGTGATTTACATAAATTTGCTTATTGACTCCCCTTATTACCATTTATGACTTAGGAAATATTGTCCTGGTTTTATAAATAACCTGAGACTCAGAGAACTTAAGTAACTTGCCTGAAGTCATGGAGATGCCATTGCAACTAGGTCTGTCTAATTCCAAAGCCTCCTGGTTTTTACCTCCTTGTTGCTGACCTGCAGAATTGACACAGGACACTTGACCAATCTATTCTATTCATCTGTCTTAAAACTTTTGTGCAATCTTGGAATGTTTAGAAAAAAAATACAAGTGATTTCAACAAACGCTCTGCAAAGCACTATTAAAATACTTACCAGAATATATGTATCTAAACTATAACTAAACTATAACTAAATCATGAAATAGGGACTAAATGCCACTGTTAAAACTTCCCAAGAAAGATTTCATCCCAGCCCAATCTTGAGGTCTTTGATAAGAAATTTTACTACCTGAAAACTTGGAATTATCCTCAGCTCACATGTGACTATAACTCCAGGGTCTACAACAATATCTCCAAAGCCAGCAAGACATATAGAAGAGCTAAAAGGAGATTATTCTCCAAGTAAGGGTTGGGTACACTCTACTTCTTTTGTTTCTGAGACTGCAACTAATTGGTAACCCTTCTTGAAATTTAGAAATTTTTCTCCTTTTCCAAGCCTTACCAACCTTCCTGGCTTTAAATGCTCATGATCTTGACAAGTTTAATTTGGTTTCCTAGGTTCCTGCTAGACAAGCTTGGTCTGGACCCAAAGATCGTATGTCTCCTGGACTCATTAGAATGCTGATATCCAGATGCTGCCCTGAAAGCTGATTCTGCCCAGTTCTTCCCGAGTCTGACCCTCATCTGAGCAGTTTGTCACCACTCACAAACCAGCATGATGGGTGTTATTTCCTAGCTTTACACAACGGAGAAGGTACCAACATGAAATGAACCTTTAAAAAGTCAAGGTTTTCATCTGGAAAGCTCCCTGGATGGCCATTGAATCAGCATTGGGGAGCTGCGTTGACACTCCCATGATTCATATTCAATATAACTATAAAAACTGTTTTCCATTATCACTGAAACAGCCACACTGAGAGGAAGAAATTGTAGAAGCTTGGGTCTAGAATTATGCAGACAATAACATAATAATAGAATACATTCTTCTACATTGATTTTAGAAATAACTTCAAATTATTATATTAATAGTTTTTACATTGGTCTCTTCAGAAATTCAAGACAAACACAAACAGTTTCATTAATATTTGAATTAGGATCAGAATCTTACCCATCACCACATAATCCTCCTTTAGGAAATTCTGCAAAGGCCTTCTGTTCCTAAAATGCCTGCATCCCAATTATGCAAACACTTATAGGGACAAAGGAGAAAAGAAAACAAAACAATATTGATGATAAGGAGAATGGACAGTCTGTAATTCCTCACCAATTTTGAACTTAAGATGAACCAATATTTTGCGATGTGGTATATGTCTTAAAACATTGCTTCTATAATCCTCTATCCCAGATATTTGAGAAAAAATCAAAATATAAAACACTCTAATCTCCAGGGTTAATTTAAAATACTACTTCTTAATTACAATGAGATATGATCTCAATCATCAAACAATGACCATTATTAAAAAAAAAACAAAAAACAGAAAACAAGTGCTGGAGAGGATGTGGAGAAATTTGGAACACCCAACTTTTGTAGGGAATGAAGAATGGTACAGCCTCTGTGGAAGACAGTTTGCTGGTGTCACAGAAAGCTAAATATAGAACTGCTGTATGATCCAGCAATCTTTCTACTAGGAATATGTCCAGAAGTATTGAGAACAGTGACATGAACAGACATTTGCACACAAATGTTCATAGTGGCATTATTCACAATTGCCAAAAGATGGAAACAATTCAAGTGTTCATCAACCAATGAATGGATAAACAAAATGTGATCTATACATAGGATGGACTACTATGCTGCTTTAAGAAGAAATGAAATAGAGACACATATGATAAAATAGATGAACCCTGAGGACATTATGCTGAGTGAAATAAGCCAGACACAAAAGGACAAATACTGTATGGCCTCACTAATATGAACTAAACACAAAGAACAAACACATGGAGTTAAAACCTAGAGTATAGGTTACTAGGAGATAGGAGGAGAGCTGAGAAGGGATACTGATGCTTAATGTATGTAGAATTTTTAATTAGCTTGATGGTAAAAGTGTGGAAATGGATAGAGTGATGGTAAAGCATTGTAGTGAATAAAACTAACATGACTGGTTTATAAATGGGATTGTGGCTGAAAGGGGAAGTTTAGAGACATTAATGTCAATTGAAAGAAAGCTAGAGAATAATTTAGGGACTGAATAATATAGTGAACCTGGAGGTGTATTAGGATTGTGTTTAATAGTACAAATAAAAGAAAGTTCAACGAACTAAAACAAATGTATGTCACTATTACAAGGTGGCAAGTATATGATGATGCATGGGAAAATAGAATTAGTATACATTATGGACTATAGTTAACAGCAATACCTTAATATTCTTACATCAATGTACAAGAAGGTACTATATTAATGCTAAGGGTCAATAATAGGGAGTATGGAATTTTTTTCTTTTGGACTAGGGAAAACATTCAAAAATTTACTGATGCAATGACTGCATGACTCTGTGATGAAAGTGAGAGCCACTGAGTGTACACTTTGGATAAAATGTACAAGGCATAGGACTATATAACACAGTGAACCAAATGGTAGAAGATGAGCTGTGGTTAGCAGTACAAATATGAGAGTGTTCTCTCATGAACTAAAACAAATGTGCAATACTAATACATGGTTTTAATAGTAGGAGGAGTATGGAAAAAATATACCAAATAAAAGTTGTGGACCATAGTTAGTGGTAATTGTCTGATGATGTTCTTTCACAATCTGTAACAAATGTTCCACAACAATGTGCTGGTGTCAGTGGAGGGGTGATGCATGGGAATTCTGCACACTATGCATCATTTCTTTGTAAGCTCACAACTTCTCTAATGAGAAATATATGTTAAAAAATAGCATTTCCTGAGCAAGCCAATTACATGCCTTTTCCCCATTCTGAACTCACCTTTCTGTGAACTGGTCTCTTACCAGTTCACATGATAGTTGCTGTCTGTCTTTCCTAACAGATTGGGAGTGTTTGGAGGAGACTTATGCATTACTATGTTCTCCAGAATGGAAAGCCCCGCAGGGCAGATGGTGTAGACTAAAAGGAGCAGGATTTGGGCTTCAGACGTCCTTCACAAGTGTTTAGATGTGTAATCTTGAATACTCTATTTAACTTCTCTGAACTTGATGTTTTCTATGACAAAAACGAGAGGATTACCTTTTCCTAGAATGACTGTTTTGAGGAAGACTAAATGTGATAACATATAAAAAACTTAGACTATTGTAAGCGTTCAATAATTGTCAATTCTCTTTATTTTTCACAAGTCATTGAAGGTCAAATATCTCCTGATTAGTTGATTGATTAATACAGTTTCCATAATTGTTAGAAATCATTATGCCTTAGTCTTGTTTACTCTTTCTCACTGAGGATTTTGATGTCTCTCTCTGATGTAGTTATCTTTCAAGACACTTTTATCAGTGCCTGACACCCTTTGTTCTCTAATGTCAAATAAATGGATGAGATATGTCTTCCACTCCAGACATCGCTGATTGTTAGACAGCATGCACACCTAACTTCCTTTCCCCATGACTAATAAAAAGATCAACTGACCATCTTATGTATGGTCCCTGCTTCTCTCTGGAGATAGAATGGGCTGAGTGATCTTTGAAGATATCTGTGGACTTTAGGTATTCATTGAAGGAGGAGAAAACGTCAATGTTTACCAAGCTAAACATTATAGAATTGGGCATATATCCTTGAATTTTTATCAAAAGTTTATCTTCCTTATTAATTTTTCTTTTATTTCTCAAGAACTTAAAAGAAAGCTATTTCTTGGTTTGAGTAACACTGAAAATAACATTAAATGATTTTATGTTTAGTAGCTGTCTTTTAAAGGAAGATAAAAGAGTAGTAATACAAATGGCTTTGGGGACTCACATCTCCATTGAAATGATTGCTGTGGGAAAGAGCCAATCACACTGAGATGGAAGTGTATTTAAGTATTTAAACTCACTTCTCTGCTGACCATCTCTCCTGCAGCAAACCACACACAACCCCCAAACATCAGCCTCTACCCCTTCCCCCAGACCCACTTCACAAAATGAAATAAAGAAGGGAGGGAGGGAGAGAGGGAGGAAGAGAAGAAAATAAAACACCAGTTTCTCAGAAATTTATGACTTCCAGGGTCATTCAGAGTTTTATAAAACAAAGTGAAGCTTAGCTAATAAAACTAGAAGTCAGCGTTAAATATTATGTGAAAAAAATCAATAAACCTGTGTAATTTGTTATCTCACTCTTCAAATGATGGCCTCTGATGAAGGAATCATTTAAAAATTTGATTATGTCACTCCCATACTTAAAATTCCCCTCTATCACCTGGGGGTAAAATCCTAACTTCTAATCAAGAACCATTTACCATTTCCTCATCAGCCTCTCCAGCCTCACCTGCCTCAACTTACTGTGATTTTTCAGTCAGACAAAACAAGCTGGGCTTCTGCTAATGTTTTGATCATTTCCTTCCTTCTTGCAGATTTTCAGAAAAACTCTGTAATCCTAATCTGAGGTTTTTTGTTTTTGTTTTTTTTTCACCAAAAACATGCCAGTAATACTCTTTGGATGTCCTCTCTACCATTTTCTTTCCCAATTAAATTCTTTCCTGTTTTCAGGTCTCACCCTGACCTTGTTTCATCTGGAAATCTTCTATATATATACACTCCTCTCTGTTACACTGGGATAAGCAAGTCTCCTCTTCACTTTCCTCATGAACAACTCTATCCTGACTTGTAGTATTGTAGATATCTATTGAATCACCTATCTCACAATCAATTGCTTAACTCCCTGAAGTCAACTCTTTGTAAACATTTCTGGTGGTTAACACAGGGGTGGACACATTCTATGTGCCCAATTAATGTGTCTTCAGAAAGCATAAACCTGAGCAGCTTAAGAGTGTTCCTTGAGTCCTGGGGATTCTGTCTTGGCTGGAAGATGAGGCTTTGACAATATACGGCAAGGAGAAGGTATGATGGGGTTGGCATGTCTAGATTACAGGGTTTACTTAGACAGTCCCTGGAAAAGCGGAGGTGATGCCAATGAAGAAGTAGAATCTTGGATGCTAGAGTCATTTCAGTAACCCAGCTGAGCATAATGCTTCATGTGGGAGCATAGAGATAATAAGAGAAATATAGAGGGGAGAAAGGTGGTCTTTGAGAAGGACTCATTTCCCTGCAATTGTCATCTAGCCAGTGGAGCAGAAACAGAAGGGATAGGGCTTAGGAAAAAGGAAGCTCCAGCCTTGGAACTTGGTACTGTAACTCTGCACACTTTTGGAAGAAGGATGGCTCCCTTGGATAAGGAAAGGAGCCAAAATACAACCTCAGGAGGTTGCTAGGATACACAAGTACAGGCTAAGTTGACCAGAAAAGGCAGGGCATTGGATCAATAAACTGCCAGATGAGTCAGCAGGGTGGCACCAGGAAAGGGCAGGGTGGCCCTGGCTGAATGAGATGATCTGCAGGAAGTTCAGTGCTCCACACCTGACGGTAGCCATTTGAGTGACCCACAGAAAATCAATGGCAATCTGATTCTTCTTTCCAAGCCATGCTCCTCTACTCTTAGCACTCATGATGGAGACAGACCAGGGAAGGGAGCAAATGAAACATAGCAGGGTGCCCCTTATTCCTTAGGATAAAAAGACTCTGAGACAAGTTTTGATGCTGTAATGGCTGGTTCTAAAGGACTCAGGGGTCTCCGGAAATTCAGTCTGAAGTCTCTTGTGCCCAAGAGAAGGGATGAGGGAGGTTTTGTAAGAGGAGGCAGCAAAGGAGCAGAGGATCCAACTTTCAACATTTAGATGCTAACAAGCAGCTGGGCAGCAGTCAGCAGTGGATCATTTGTTCCAGTGGACCAGGGACATAGTGTTAAGACACACAAGGTAGGAAAGAAGTGCCTGCAATCTCTGAAAAAGGCTAATAAGTTTAGGGATTGAGAGTGGGGGGATAATGTAAGATACAGGAGAGATTAAAAGTTATTAAGAGGATATTCTGACTTACTTTATGCCAATAAATTTGAAAACTTATGTAAAATGGATATATTCTTAAAAATGCAAGCTGCCTATATATCCTGAATGCTTCTCTAATACCAAAGAAATAGATCAGTAGTTTAAAATATCCAACAAAGACAATTCCAGGACAAGAGAGTTTATCATGGAGATTCTGCCAAACTTTCAAGGAACAATAATTCCATGAATCATTCCAGACAACAAATGATGGAATAACTCCACAATTAATTCTATGAGACTAACAGAACCTATGGAAACTCAGCAAGTACAGTGAAGGGAAGCTTCATACCACGGTCACTCACAAACTTGGAAGCAAATTTCCCAAAGAGATCTGAAAATGAGTCAAAGATAATCAACATGACCGAATTAGATGAATCTTAAATAGAGCTCACTAATAAATCAAAAAGGGTAAATCCTAAATACCGTTTAGCAATAGTCAATATAAGTATTGTTTTACATAAAAATTGTTTAGTGCCATTTATCAAATTAACATATAAAAGGAGAGCAATAATATGATTTTTCAATAGATAAAAATAAGTTAATATAATTATACAACTGATAAAATATTTAAAAATCCATTCTTGAAGAAAATCTTAGCAAATTAGAAATTGAAAGATATATATGTCAAATCTATAGCAAACCTCATCCTTAATGATGAAATACTGAAAGCAATCACCTAGGATCATGAAAAAGACAAATATGCCAACCGCAATCATTTCTTATTCAACATTGTACTGGAGGTCTAACTAGTACAGTATGGAAAAAAAAAAAATCTGATGATTGGAAAGGAGGAAGCACAGCTTTCATTATTTGCATATACTTAGAAAATACTAAACAATCTACATAGAAATTATAAGAATTAATGAGTGTCCATCAGGTTACTGGACATAAAATCAATACAAAAAAATAATTTGCGTTTATATACACAAGTTCCAAATAATTGGAAATATTACTTTAAAAGTAAAAAGTTTATAGTAGTCTCAAGAATCTTGGATTAAATCTAATAAAACATGTGAGAAAATTATAAAATATCTTTGAAGATATAAATAAATGGAGAGGAAGTCTTTCTTTCTGAATAGGAAGACTCAATATTATGAAGTTGGCAATTATAATTTTTAAGTAGATCGATAAATTTATTGAAATGTTCTTTCGAACTCTGTCTATATTTCCTTTCCTTTCCTTCCCCCTCCTCTTCCTCCCTCCCTCTGTCCCCCTCCTCCCTTCCTCCCTTCTTCCCTTCCTCCCTTCCTCTTTTCCTCCTTTCCTTTTCAACTCTGACATACTGATTCTAAAATTTGTATGGAAAAGTTTCAAGAATAGGCAAGATATACCTGAAGATGAAGAATATGATGAGAGAAAATGTCTTTATATACATAAAAATATTAAAAATCTGTATTAAATAAAGCTATGCGAGTTTTGCTACATTTTGGCAATATAGCAAAATATGATAACCAGAAAAAAAAAAC
>JAQZBX010003703.1:0-24933 GCA_029593785.1 Cabassous unicinctus
TTACATGTCCTGGTTATTCTAATCTGACCTTCCTAATCTACCCACCTGTTAATCTTGTACCACTAGTAAAATCTCTACCCACCTGTCATATCCTTCAATATGTAAATATACTCTTTCAATTTACCATAGATAATGTCCATATGGGTGATGGCTCACAGCCTACCCTTCTGTCTTTCTTCCTGGTTAGCCTATCTTTAACTCAGTGGTTCTCAGAAACTGTTATCTGGGCTTTTAGTAAGGTTTTTTCCATCAAGGTTTTGTCCCCTTAGGCTATGGGAACCCCATGTATTCAGCAGGGGAAATTGAGGCATAAATGATGATAGCGCCATTTACTGTACCTCACTTATCAATTTGTTTAAGACCATTTATGAAGCACCTACTTAACATCAAGCACTAGGTGAGGCCCCCAGAATCTAAAGGTGAAAAAAGTCTCGGTCCCTGCCCCAAGGAACTACCCCTTTCCTGGAGGGGAAGACACGTCTAGGCCCATGACCAGGCAAGGCCATACGTGACCTGCTTCAGTTAGGGTCCCAGAGCTGGGGGGAGACCAGAAGGCAGGGCCACCCCCAGCCGGGGAAGTGGGCAGGGCTTCACAGAGAGGCGACATCGGTGCTCGGTTCCTAGTTCTCTGCATGGTACAGCACACTGCGACTCTTTAAACATCATGCTGTTTCAGAGAAGGAAAATAACTTAAGATCCTAAAATCCACAGTCCCATTTTACAGAAGAGGAAATTGAGGCCTCAAGAGTGAAATGGCTCCCCCTAGTTACATGTCAAGTTACTGGGAAAGCAGGTACCAGAACCCAAATTCCCAGTCCAGAGGGGAAAATCCTGATCTTAACCAGGAGCTTTCCCCAAAGTTCCTGGAGGGTGAACCCAAAGAGAAACTATGTCAGAATCAAGAGGGGAGCCAGGAGACTGCTTGAAAAAGAACCCCTTCATCCACTTTTATTCCTGCCATCCAGGATTCTTGCTCTGCCCTTCTCTGACCTCTGGTAGCCTAGAAGCAACTAGCACTCTCTTCCCAAGGGAGGCCCTGAGCCAATCTTCAAAGTTGGTGGTTCCTCCTTCCCTGGGTCTATTTGTCCCAAAGGCAAGTGAGAGCTGGAGTTTTGAAAAGAAGTACAAGTTCGGAAAAAAGGAGGATGAAAGCTCATGAGGTGCCTGCTGATGTGAAAAAGAAAGGTCTTTAGATTCTCCATGCTCAGCAGCCCTAAATTTCTTCCCATTAATTACACTTACACACACACACACAAGCACATGCACCGTGAGCTGACCCTAGCAAACCTCTTCTGGAAATGGGGAATCAGTGAACTGCACATGTGGGATTTCTTTTTAAAGGGAGATATTGATCAGATAAGCTGTAATAGCTCATGTCTAAATACAGATTCCAGTTGTAAAGCTCCATGGTACAGGAAGATACTGATCACCCACTTATCGGGAACCATATCTCAAATAGGACTTCTGACCCCTAAGGAGTTCATAAATGCACGTGTCAGCAGGGCCTGATGCAGGGAATGTATCTATCCCTTGAGATGACTCAGTGTACCTTCCAATGGCAGGGGAAGAGGTGAGCAGAGTGGGTCCTCAGGGAGATAGAAACATTTTTGGGAGGCTTAGGTTTAGCCTCATCAGAAAACCTGTTACTCTGTAAAATACTCCCAGGAGCTTGAGCTCTCATTTCTACAACAAGGAGAGAAATCAAAATATCTGACTCTACATGCCTCTGATTATACCACTGTTCTGCAGAAGCTTTCCTTTCTTGTCTATGATTTCTAACCCTCTCCCGGAGGTCTGCCTGTGGCCTGCTCTGATACTATTGGGTGGAACTCTCTGGAGAGCCAGAAACAACCTGCAATAGAGAAAAGTTGGCTCCGATACCCTGGCTAGGATCACAGACTAATGGAAGTGGAAAGTGTGAATGAAGGCCTCATCCACTTAGTTACTAATGCATTATCTCAGAATGATTCTTTATTGTGTCTTTTTCAATGAGATTGTAGGGAAAATGAATGTGTACAGAGAAGGAGAGAGAGCCAGCAAACCACAGCCACAATAACCTAGTTAGACAAACACGTTATTGAAGGGGCTTAGTGAAGTGTCTCAGGGTTGAAAAAACAACCCAACAAATTACAGCTAAGGCTTCCAAGACCCAAGGGCCCTGTTACTAGGAATCTCAGAAAAAGGAGAGGAGTACCAAAAAACAGAGTAGAAGGTCATCGTGTTTTAGGAGCTCTGCGTGCATGGCTTCTGATGCAAATATTCATTGAAGTAATGCACCTACCTACCTATGGAACAATGAAAGCAATTTGCAAAAGGCAACCCTTCTTTTTACACTCCCTTCAATATTTCTATGTGTGTTAGATGTCCCATCTGTGACCCAACCCCACGAGACATCTAGAAGGTCTTTCACTCATCATGATAATAAGCCATCCTTCTAGCAGGAAACAAATGTCACTCATTTGAGCTGTTTTCCCCGGAGAGGAGCATTAGGCCACACACATTTTCTGCTGGCCTTGCTGTAACCTGTAGCATGCTCTAGCAATGCAACCTCCTAGGACTCACAGAGCATTGCAGTGAAAGAGCAGCTCCAACTCAGGATCCTGGGGGTTGAACCTATGACCTTCTCCTCATTAGTTTAGCTGCTGAGAGCCCCGTGTACATCCTCTGATAAGCCGACAGGCCAGGACGTAACGACCTGTGGGGGAGGGGGTCTGGGCAGGCCAGAGACACTAGGTCAGCCTAGCAAGAGAATCAGGATACAAACTCCACTGACCCAGCTCTGCAGATGACACCACACTGAAGCCTAGTCCTGAAGGCCCTCGAATGCCACCAAACTGGGACCCATGGTAAATCCCAGAGAAGAATTCTCAAGGTCATGAATGGCACCAATCTAAACCTAGCTGGAAGCTGCCCTTCCCCTTTAGTACCTTGGCTTTGGAGGCCCCCATTGGCTACCTGTCAGGAGAAGAGAAATCCCACAACACCTCTTCATCCCAAGTTCCAGTTCCCCCTCCCAGACAACCTCAGCCACCACCAGAACTGTAATTGAGGTGGGGGGCGCCACAGTGATTAAGTTTGTGTGTTTTCTAACGGGTGCTGGGACGCAGTGGCCCCGTCGCCAGGCTGAATTATGGGTTAGGTCATTCCCTCGTTAGTGGGAATAAATTTTATTAGCCCCACTCTTGTTGCCGGGTGTCCTCCTCGCTCACTGCTCAGCCCTGTGTGTGCGCCTGGGTAACGTTGCCTGCATGCGGGATAAATCAGCTGAACAAATCCCATTATATTTTGGAACGCTGACAGAGCGCAGTAACGACACCGAGACCGGGAAAAGATGCGGGCTTTCTTTTCCCTGCTGGTCCCGTTTCATGTACATGGACAGCATGTTGGGCCAAACCCACCAGGAAAAAAAATGTAAATTGAGAGGCTGAATGGAGAAGAGCCTCCTCATTTGTCTCCTTTTTTCCTTCTCGCCACCAACTTTGTTAATGAAAAGAAAGGAGCTCAGTTTGTGGGTATGTAGTCAGCCCCTTCTGCCTTGCAAACACTCAGGGACACCTAAAGATAACCGAGGGGAGGTTCTAGCTGGAGAGGTCTCCTCTCCTTCAAATGCCTGAATTTAGCATTAATAGCGTGTGCAATGCAGAAAGGCAGGCGAAAGGGGCTACATTGCAGGGCCTGGGATATTGAACATAACATCTGGACTAGGCACAGCTCAAATCGTTCCCCAGCAGATATCGGGGGGAAGAGATGCAAGCATGAAATCACAACAATAATATTAAGCCCCTTTCTGCCCCATCGAGTGGTTATTATAACCAAAGGAGAACATACAGGATGATGCTGTGAAAATGTTTGTGTCCCACAAATATAAGGTGCTTGGGTAGCTATCATTATTTGTTAATAAAGAATATCTGTGTATTTTCTTATGAGTCTCAACGCACTTGATTAGAGATGATTTTAGCACCTCCTTCTTGAAGATAAAATGTGTAATTCAAAGCAAAAGGGAAGCTGCTCATTAGCCCAGTTATATCTCAGGAACTCTCTGAGACCCAAAAGTCCAGGCTCCCAGGCCAGTACCCCAGCCAAGACGCCTCCCAGTGAGGATGACAGGAATTGAAGGAGGGGCCCAGAAATCCAGATTAGATTGTTAAATAGGGCTGCCCTCTGTGCGGATTGAACAAGAGGCTCGATCCATTTCGGCTGGCCTCTAGCATATGGGATGAGGCATGTGCGTGTGTCCATGGGAGGGGTTTGGGTGTGCAAGAGAGAAATGTTCCTGAATTAGTTGCTGTGTAGTATGTGGGTGTAAAGGAGAACAAGCCACAGAAGGAGGCAGACAGGGTAAGCCTACGAGATGACAAGGAGAAGAATGTGAGTGAGCAAGTAGGAAGGGAAGACAATGAGAGGGTGAGATGCAGACAGGAAAAAAGAGAGGTGTAAGTGAGGAGGAAAAATATGCACCGAGAGAGAGTGAGTCAGCCCTCGAGGATGGAGAGAATGCATGTGCATGCATGGGTGTGTTTATACGTGTGCACACCTCGCTGCTGGGGTTTACGATGTCTCAGCATCAGGCCATGGCATTGCAAGGCCCCATGTCCTATCCTCTCAGGAAACCTGTGCTGAGGTTTCTTGGCAGGTGTCTTTGTTAAAATGCTGTATGTGTGATTCCTGGGCACTGTTACCCTCCCCGCTGATCTGACACTCAATGGTGAGCATCCCAAGGGGACATGCTCAGCCTGGGGGGCCAACCTCTAACCCGTTCCTCTCACCAGTCCCAGCACACTACTCAGGGCTCAGCACCACCTATACCTCAAAGCTCCATGCACACTGGGGTGTGACTTTCATTCCAAACCCTTTAGGCCAAAAAGAGGGAAGGAGGTGGCCTTTCCACCTAAATACCCAAAACAGAAGACTTCTTGGGTCAGGGCGGAGGGTTGGGAGTAGAAAGGCTTGATTCTATAAAGCTTGAGGCTGTGATATGGCAACCACCAAAATGTGAAGCAAGAAGTCTGGAGCATGGGGCCGATGGGATATGAGCGGGGAGTGCTTGGGCCAAAGTGAAAGGAGCTTTGTGGCCTGTGTACTTACTGGCACTGGAGGCTGTCATATGGCGGTAATGTTTAGTGGGCCATGGCACGTGGGGAAAATGTAGTGGAGCTGAAAGAAGAGAGGTGGGTGGTGGTTTCTCAAAAAGTTAAACATGGAATTACCATTGACCTTGCAATTCCATGCCTAAATATGTGCCCCAAAGAATTGAAAACAGAGACTCAAACAAGCACGTGTTGCTGCGTGTTCATAAAGCACAATTCACAACAACCAAAAGGCAGAAACAGCCCAAATGTCCATAAACTGATGAATGGATAAACAGATAGTGGACTATCCATGCTGTGGAATATTATTCAGCCATAAAAAAGGAATGGACTACTGATACATGAAACCTCCAAAACATTATGCTAAGTGAAAGAAGCCAGACATAAAAAGTTACATACTGTTGATTCCAGCTATGTCAAATATCTGGAATAGATAAATCCATGGAGACAGAAAGCAGATCAGTGGTTGCCAGGGGCTGGAGGAAGGAGGGGGAGGGTAGACACTCCTTAATGGTTACAGGGTTTTACTTTGGCATGATGGAAATACTTTGGGACTAGATAGAGGCTGCAGTGGCACAACATCGTGAATGTACTGAATTGGCCACTTTAAAATGGTTCGTTTTTTGCTACGTGAATTTCACCTGAATAAATTATTTTTGAAAAAGAAAGAAAAGGGAGGGATGGGGCAGGGAAGAGGAGGAGTTCCTGGCCTCAGAGAGGACTGTAACTGAGCAGAAAGAGAAAAGCTTGCTTAGCGCCATAAACAACAGGATACAGCCCCACCGAGCCAGAGCCACGCTTCCTGCTGATGGGGAAAAGAAAACACCCCGAGCAGACTAGCAGAAACAAGCCTCGGGACCTGGGATGGCTGCCTGGTCATCCCGGATGCCCACTCGCATGGAGCTGCAGGATCCTTGGCGCCAGAGGAACCTGAGAGCCAGTCCAGCCTGAGTCAGACAATGATGCCGTCTCCTCCCCGGACCACCGTGCCTGGGGTCACCGATGGACCGGAAGTTCACGATACCCCCTGCTGGGCATGAAATGAAGCTTCAGGTAAAAAATAAAAAGCTCAGTCTCTTGTCCCTCCACAGACTGTGTGGGACTGGGCAGAGTGTGCCAGCATTGAAATCACACAGGCGCTTGGTCTAGCCGTGGTTCTCAACCAGTGGCGTCTGGAAGCGGAAGCAGCTTTTCTAGTTCTTGCAACGGCTGGGGAGTCGTACCTGCACTTAGTGCTTTAGGACACAGAATCCTAAATTCTCTGCAGTGCTCAGACAGTCCCTACATTATGAATTGACCTACGACAAATTCCACTAGACCACCCCTGAGAAATATCAGAGGGAGAAGCACCAGGCTGAGTAAGTTCCAGGCTACTAATTACCCAGCCTCGAGTGAAGTGCTTGACTTCTCTGTGCTTTGGTTTCCTCAGTAGAAGATGATGTCTACCCTTTCCATTATTCTACAGTACCCTTGAGAGAGTAAAAGGAGGTGATGAAACCGCTGGTAAACTGTCAGGCACCCTATGAACTCCTAAAAGTGTTATTATCAGGCAGCTTAGCACCACTGCTCTCTGCTCCCACCACTGGAACTTGACAGGTGTGAGGTGGTGATCTTGGATAAAGGTGTCTGCCCCAAGGACCAAATTATCTATCGGAAGGTCACTCTAAGAGGGAAGCTAGAGGGGAAGATTAAGAAGCTGATTTTCACCTCACTTCCATGCCACTCTCCTCAATCCAGTCTTATCAGCACTAAAGCTGATACTGCCGGACTCTTCCATCCGCCTCACAAAAGGGCTGGGAGCTGACACCTCGACCCGCTCAGGGCACTGGAGCATGGCAGAAGCCACGGCTCCTCAGCCATATTGCCAAGTGCCCTGAAGACAGAGGGCTCCAGAGAAGGCTGGGCAGCAGGCTTCCCACAGGACTTGAGAGAAAGGCTATACCAGTGCCAAGCAACAGAAGCAGAAAAAGTAAATCATCATTAGCCCACAAGAATGTTCATGAGCAACGCAGCCTTGTGTAGGTATTTGGTCTCCTAACTCCCAAGACAAACTGGAGTCCCTCTCTGACCCTCCATATGCCCATGCCCTCCCGAGATCTTGTGAGCAGTTTTCAGACACTAGCCCATCTGGTCTTGGATACTTCTCTCTATTCAGGCTAGAAAAATCCAGGGCAAAGGAACAGAAAGGCCCAGAAGGCAAAGGTAGAAGCTGCTCCCATGCACTGCAAACACTAGAAAATGCCTCGCTTCTTTCCCACCTGCTCAGGGATTTGCCTTTGCAACATGTACTTACATTCCCAACAACAAAGCTCCCCTGAGTAGGCTACTCCTGGCCAGCCAAGCCCTTCTCTTTAATGACCTGGAATAAAAACACCACGGAGCTCTCTGGGAACCGGTAGGCTCTGACCTCACGGCCCAACCCCTCTCCCTTCACCTGGACACCAGGCTCTGGCCCACCAAGTGGCTCCAAGGATGTCCCCTGGCATATTAGGCCAAGTCACACAGGTGTTCTCTGCCCCACTCCACCCCATCCTCCCAATGGACACAAAGGGGCTGCTGGCTCCTACTGAGGTGTCAGGTGACACCCTCTGCTGCTCACTGGGGCCCAGCAGGTCTGTTACTCCATGCTCTGAGCTCCAGAGGCATGAGTTCAGGGGAAAGAATGTTGGTGCAGGAAATGGAAGGTGCCCAGAAAAGCTTGAAGTGGACAATGGGGAGAGCATTCTAACTTAGAAAACAGGACAACGAGGAGCATAACAAAAATTCATTGCTGATCATATCCCCTTTTTAAGCTCTTCTAGTCAGAACTATGATAAAAACCCACAGGGGATCCACCCCCCACCCAACAAACACAAGTCCCAAAAGTCAGTCTCCTGGGTTGTATCCTTCCCACCACTACTTTGCTACAGATGAAACATCACAGGACAGATGTGATTCATCCTGAGTTGTGAGCCACCTGAAATTCCATTCCCACTTCTCAGGCCTCAAGGGAATCTTGAACTCAGAGGCAGAAGAGAATTCCAGCTTTCGTCTCATCCATCCCCTGCCTGTCGACAGGAAGGGAAAAATAAATCTAATCCAACAGACTGAATGCGTGGAGGGAAGCTGGCTTCACAAACAGGGTCGTGAGCTCCCCATCGGGGCAGCTCAGGACTCTGACCTGACCAAGGTCAGGTGATACATGTGTGGTCTGAGCTGAGTCCAGATGATCGTAGCAAGTGGGCTGGAGCAAAGTAATACAGGTATCAGCCTAATCAAAGGAAACTGATACTGTGCTTTAAAAGCCAGCGTGGCCTTTTTGGACTGGCTGGGGAGACAGTCCCAGCCCTGTGACGAATTTCTGGCCACCTTTCTGCCCTCAGCCTGAACTTGCCTCTAACTTGAAAGGGCTAATGAGAGCCAAAAGAAAAATCAAAAGCCTGTTATCTGGCTTCATTACTTCCAGTCCTGGCATTAGCCTGTCTGGCAAAGCTGTTTTCCCTCTGTTCTCTCCAAGGCTACCACACGGAGTTAGGACCTTCAGCTCTGCAGACTTGCATGGTGAACTTTGCTTTTTGTATTGTGGCAGGCAGCCAGACAGGATAAACACCTGCCCGTGGGCAGCCACACTGATCCCTGCAGTGGATTTTGCTCCCAAAACCATTGCCCCAAAAGACAGGACTTTAAGCAGCTTTACTCCAGAAAAGTGTCAGAGGTAGCCAACCCCTCTGATCTTGTTTAGTAAGCACACAGCCTAAAGTTGCTGTTTTCTAACATAGGTATGAGTACATGCTCAAGAGTATATTTGTGTGTGCATGTGCATTTGTGTGTGGGGGTGGGGGCGATGAGAAGCAAAAGGGATTTTCCTCAAGTCCTCGCTCTGTCACTTACTCACAAGATATATGACCTTGGGCTGGGCCTTGGGGTGCTCAGGTGTAAAATGGAGTTTTAGACCAGAGCATCTCTAGGCCTTCTCAAGACCAGCCTTCTAAGGCCTCTCCCCATGGACCTATGTTTGTGTGTGTATTGTCTATAGACATTGCACAGCCTCTGGCCTATCTTTTGCTGTCTTCACTTGGAAGCAGTTCAGGCCCTCCCCACCCCAAGTCCATAAGCCTGTCCCTTAGACTCTGGAGTGGATCAGCTACTGCCCCAAACAGGCTCCAAGTGGCATTGCCAAGGTTAAGCCACCTGCTTGGGTTCAGCAGATAGAGTGGAGTCCCCTCAGTTCTCTGGCCTGGCTCCCATTTGTCAATTTTCTGCTGCCTTCCTTGGCCCATACTCCCTTTCCCATTTCCTTTGTAACAACAGGGGGCTCCTGGCATCTCAGGACCTCCAAGAAGAAATAGCCTTTTTTAGCTTCAGTCCTAGGTACCTGGTTCAGTGCCCAGTTTCAGGTACCTAGAAGACTTGCCACAGGAAAATATCCTGAGCCTAAAGGGCAGGGCCCCAAAGGCAGACTTTGCCAATTCTCTCCTTCTCCTCACTCTCCCCAGGCCCACCCCAAGTCCCAATGCCTAGAGGAACAGCCTTGACTCCTGCTAGGCAGGAAGTTGCCAGTGCCCTCTGAAGTCTGCATGGGAAGTAGCTGTGCTCTGGGAAGGGAGACTTAAATCTTTTAAAATCAATCAAAATACATCTTCCTAATATGGAATTAGACCAAAGTTTGACTGGAAGTCAAGAACCACATAAGCACAAAAAATTCGAACTTTTCTCTGGTTCTCTACAGCACTCCTGTCACCCGGTACTATTCTCTGGCTGCTTCTTGTCCTATGACATATCTCTTCCATTAAACTGTGCACACAGAAGATGCTTAATGGATAGTCTGTCCCCACTCAGCCTTTTTCTAAAAAAGTTATGCTCTCCCCTCTATGTTCACTGGACCCTTCTGCCCTCATCTTGCTATTTCCTAAAGATGCACAAGTGGCTAAAAACATAACTCCCCTGAAATTCCATAGCTATCCCTAAGGTAGCTGCCTCCCTCACAGCGTCCTCTGCCCCCTCATGGTTTTATGCTAAGCTTCCCTGAAAGTGACTCACCGGCTTGGTCAGTAGGAAGGGCGGGTGCGTGTCTTATACTCCAGCACAGTGTAATCTAGCCTCCAGCAATGCCTGGTGCATATGACAGCCACTTAAGACACCCTCACCTATTCCTAGCACTCCCTCTCATAACCTGTGAGCCAACACAAAATAGAGAAAAAGGCACAGATAGGAAATCTATGGCTTCAGCTGTGACTCTTACAAGCTCAGTGTCATGGTCACAGGATGCTTGAGGTGGTGATGATTTGAGTCCAGTGAAGTCCAGAGAAGAGATATACAAAACAGGAAGGGAGGCCAACAAGACTGGGGTCCTCACACAATCCCCCTGCAGGCCCTCCTCTAACTCACCGCACTGCTGCAGGGAATGTCCTTCACCTTGAGCCAGGCCAGGTCCAGCGTGCCCTCACCACGGTAGCAGGACTGCAGCCGCTCCTTAATGCGGTCGTTGATCTGCTTCAAGATGAAGATGCACAGGGCCGATTCATCCAAGGATTTCATTTTCCGCTTCTGGCCCTTGGAGAAGACAGTGAAGAGGAGATCATCGTCTGGACGGACTCCGAGAGTCCGGGCAAGCACAGCCCCAGCTTTGGACAGGTAGGCGGCCTGCAGCAGGCGGTACTCAACCCCATTGTGCTCACAGCCAATGGGCACCTCCACGTACGAGTTGAAGGCTGAATCCTCCTTGCAAAGCCTCACTAGCTTGGATGTATAAACCTGTTCCTTTGTGGTGGAGCCTGGGGGAGATACCATCTCAGGCTGAAGGGTCAAAAAGTAGACGAAGTTGCCACTGCTGAAACCATAGACATAGTAGATATCAAAGTCAGGGATGACAGTGAAGGTGTCCGAAGGGATCTTAATCATCGAGGCCACAAACTCATCATGGAAGACATATGCAAACATGCCATCCGCCTCTGAGTTCTTGGTCAGTTTCCGGCTGGAGATGGTAGGAAAATACTCAGGCTTCCCATCTACTGCTGTGGCAATGAAGAGCTTGTCATCTAGATTACTGTAGGAGACTATCACTCCAAAGACGGAACCACTCTCATTGACCCCAGACAGGTAGTGCTCTTTCTTATGGAAAGGCTCCCCCAACTTGAAGAGGTCCTCTAACCTCAGAAGCTTGCAGATGCCTTGGTACAGGCTGCCACAGGCAATCAGCCTGTTCTCCTTGTAGTCTATGAGGAGCATTTTATTGACATTGTTGGTGGGGGTCAGCGGCTCATTGCAGGTCTGGACAATGCGGGGTGGGTAGCACTTAGGGTTGTCCTCATCTGGCCCTGTCTGGTGGGTCACCAAGACCTTCAGGTCACTGGAGAGCTTGTAGATCCGGTTGACGGCCCCCAAGTAAACGTGCCCTGTCCTTTCGTCCACCACCAGATGGTTGAAGCCCTCAGCTGGCTCCCCGCGGAATGTGACAAAAGACCGCTTTGAGGACAGTGGGGGTGGTGGCCGGGGGAGTAGAGTGGAGGAGCCCATACTGACCACTAGGAGATGGGAGAGCAGGCAGGTCCAGTTCCAAGGCATGGCTTTCATTTCAGAGACGGGTCCTCCCGGCCACACCTGCAGTCAGACACGGGGATCTCCTCAGAGGGCCAGGATTCGGGAGTGGTGCCTCCCCTACAACCAGAAAGAAAAGACAGTGATGTTGAATAACAACAGCAGTGTCTTAATTTCACCCGTCTGTCTGGACTCTCCAAGCATTCTCCACATACTGAGACAGATAAAATGAACTAGTGGGAGCGAGAATTCTACTGGGTATGTGGAACACGCAGAGCTAGAGTGGGACAACCAGAGCTAGAGTGACAGCAGCCCCAGGAGGACACTTCAGTAAAAAATAATAATAGCCATCACCATCATCATCATCATAAATAGCCACTGCCAACCAAGTGCCAGACTTCGTGTCACTGACCATTAAGCATCTTCCAGAGACGGTCTCATTTCATCTTAACCAAGCCTTCAGGGCTAGGCATCTTCTGTCTGCCTCTCCAGGTTTACTCTCCCCTTCTCCGTGCTGGAAGCCTAACCTGTATGGACTGCCCACCAGCAGGCTCCCTTGCCCTTGGGCCTGCTTAGGTTCAGTAGAGGGAAGCCCTAGCAAAAGACCGGAGGGAGAAGGAGAGGGGAGTATGGTGAGAGGGATCTGAGAGCACTGGTTGTGACCTTGTCCAAAGGTCACAGCTCCTGCAGGGTAGCCCTCTCCACACAGCCTCTCTGTCCCCATGGGCTTTGAACCATCTCCTGTCCTCACCCATTTGGCCCTAGAGATAGTAACGGATGCCTCATGGTGACTAAATATTGCATAGGCGCTTGTGGGCAGACTGCAGGGAAACACACTTTTGTAAAGAGTCCCTTTATTAAACTTTACTCGTATTACCAAATTTGAGTGGGTTATCGATTTCCTGCTGGGACCCTAATAGACCTCCAAAGTAAGTACTATCGTTATCCCCATTTGACAGCTAAAGAAATCACACATCAGGAAGTTACAAAACTTGGACACTTGAGAGGGCTAGAGGCAGGCTTCAGACCCAGGGAGTTGAAGCCCATAGTCAGTTCTCAATTTTAATCGTGAAACCATCTCAGTTTATCCCAGCCTTGCACAGATGGGGACGTCAACCAGTTACTGTTACACACAACCAGCATAGTTGAAATGCATCCCCTTTTTGTGCGCTTGTTGTCCCGGTGCTGCCTCTCTCACTGTGTGCCCGTATCTACTGTCAGAGCAGCTTTTCCTTCCAGCCTCCTCTGCTGGATAGTTCTGTGAGGCCAAATTGAAATCCCACATCCTCGATCTCCTCACCCTGCAGCAGCAACCAGGCCTTCCGGGTCTGCTGCCCAGTTTGGAGCCCTAATGTCATTTTAACAAGGCAGATCTTGGCTACCTCACATAGTGGGGCTTCCTCTGAGAGGTTTTCATTAAAGGGAGAGAAAAATGCCTTAAGAAGTGGTCAAGTAAATAAATAAATAAATAACTCCCTGTAGAGCAGAAGAACCTTCTGTTCTAATGGTCTCATTCATTTCTATTCAAGATGCTCGCTGCATGTGCTTCCAAGGAGGACAACTTTGCATTTCTTCCAGTTCATGAGAAATCAGGGTAGGAATTGCCCACGTCTTATTTGGGGGCATCTGAGCTGGGTGGACTTTCACCCCAAACTCCTCAATAAAAGGAGGTGAAGGGAAGAGGTAGGCCACTAAGCAACAGAAAATACCCCAGCAAGGAGACAACATGGGGCTAGATGGAAAACAAGAGAAGAAAGAAGAAAACAAAATGAAGACATTGAATTGCCAGCCAAAATCCCAATGAAAAGAACAGGTCTTCTCAAGTAAAATCAGAAGAGGAAGATCCCGGCAGATGGAGCATCCATGATCAACAGCAGCCCTGTTTGTCAGCAGATGCAAATCAAGGGCCTTCTTTTATTCACCCATTTGGCAAATGTTTGCTCAGAGCACATGCAAAATATATAAGACACTGGGATACAAGGATGGGATACAAGGTTGGGTCAGGCCCTCCAAGTACTTGTAGTCTAGTCAGGTAGATACAACCAGAACCTAAATTATTGCAAAAGGTGAAAATTTATGTGGCATTTGATAGAGTGTTTTGGGGGTTTATGTGAGGAAAGATGGCTTCTAACTTGGGGAGAGGAAGCAAGGAGCAGGCTGTGGGAGGCCTTAGGGTAGGCCGAGCCATGAACTTGGAGAAGACATGCAGAGCTGGGAGGGAAGGCCTTCTTGGGAAGGGGTCATCACAAGCAAGAGCATGGACATATTGAGCCAGGGTGGATGCTAGGAAGAGTGTGTCTGGAGAACACAGTTCATCAAAGAGTTGGTAGAAGATAAGGCTGAAAAGAGAGAGTCTCAAGTAGTGTCAGAATGTCAGTAGGAGACTGCGGTAAAGATGCATGGTGCTGAGGGAAAAAATTCAAAGAGTGAAGAGCAATGGCCCCCAGAGAGGAGCCTCCACGCGTCTGTCGATTTAGCCTTTGCCCAAGGGGAGTCTGGAGCTGAGGACCTGAAAACTGCATGGTGTGGGAGTGGGGAAATCCTGTCCTGCTCACCAGTGTGCCCACAGTGCCAAGCAGTGCTTGGCATATAGTGGAGGTTCAACAACAATTTCTTGACTGGCAGTAAGAAGGAATATTTGTGGAGCACTTCCTGTACCCCAGATCTCCTGCCAGTGTTTTCACCTGTGTGGAATAATAACCCTCTCACCTGCTCTCTGAGGTCAGTGTTGCTTTTCCCATTTTTCAGGTAAGGAAACCTTAGCTCCACAAGGACATGTGGCTGATTAGTGGCAGAGTTGGGATTGGAACCCAGGTTGGTATCGTTGCAAAACCCAGACTCTTTCCAGAAATCCACAATTCTAGAGCCCAGAATGCAGAGCACTTGAAAGTCCTCTTGAATCCGTATAAGTCCCTAAGCACAGAAATCTCATGACACCACCCAGCAATAACTGCCAACCAGCTCTGCAGGAGGAAACCAAAGCCCCTGTGACCCACGGGGCACAACCTGGTAGATAATATCTATCAAGTAGGTATTAGTCTTTACATCTCAAATTGTTAATAAGTATAAAGCATCTGGCACAGGATCTCTACCTGGCACAAAATATATGCTTATTAAATGACAATTATTATTAGTGTTGACAAGATTGAAACAAGTTGAAAAAAATTATGATTATGATAACAGGACGGTACCTGGTGATACCAACTCAACTAAATGATGAGATATCAGGATGGTTCATCTTGAACTGCTTGCACAAATTCAAATTTTAGTCAAGAATCTAGACTTTTTATATGAAAGAGGTCATCCATTTCAATAATACCCAAACTCTGATTTTAGAGACAAGGAAGTTGAGGTCCAGAGAGGTCAAATGGCTTGCAGGAGGTCTTGTGGTGAGATAAAGATAGGGGCTGGATTAAACTCGGATCTCTGGACTCCCAGGCCAGTGCTCTTCCCACCACTCATGGCCTTGCTTCTGACTTTATCAAGCCCATTTCAGCATTTGCTCCCTGGCCTTTGGTTGAGACTGCTTTTTGAGCACCATATGCTCCAGTGGCTATCACAGCTCTTCAAACTTCTCTGTCAACAATGAAATTCCAGCAGGGCTGGTAAGTCTCACTCCAGACTGTCAGGTGCATTCAGGGCTCTGCTACCAACCCTCTGGAGGGGGACTTTCGGCGTTCCCTGTACAGGAACCTGCCAAGCACTTCAGAGTGTGCCTGCCCCACCACCGCCTTACTGTACACACTCACAGAGCCACAGGCCAATCAACATTTCTCCAGCGTGGAAAAAGCGAGACGAGGAAGCCTGTAATTATGAATTTACTGAGCAGAAAGGTGCCATGGCTCATTCTCCATCTTCTATTAGGCACTGAAATGAGACACAGTTATGCATCTCAAACACTTATCACCCTCATCTGGGGACGGTGAAATTACTGTGCCTTGAAAGGGAGGGGGACCCATGGAAACAATAACGTGTGATAGGAATAACCAGCTTCTCATTTTACATAACACGAAAGGGACTGATTAGAAAACAAATAACAGAAATGGAAGAGAACAAGGGAAACAAAAAAGGATACAGGCTCCAGCTTGCCTCACAAGAGGGACCTCCAGGCACCACCTCAGAATGGCCGGCGGCAGCCCTCCCTCCTGGGGTAGGCAAAGCTGTCGGTCCCCTGCCCCCTATCTGCCTAAGGCTGCCCCTTTATGTTCTGGCAAAACTGGGGCTTCTGTGGGCAATGTTACCATTCCAGTACATCAATCCTCACACGTGGTAACCCCAACCTAGGAAACCTCACCCCGATTCCAGAGCCTGCCCACCATTTCTCTCTCAGGTCATTATCTAGCTGGCTTTAAAATAAAGTCCCGTAGATAGCATTCAGCAGTGCCTTGATTTTTAAAGGCAAGTGATGTGACAGTCACCCAAAGTCAGCCAAAGGACTCACTGTATGGGGTAGAGCGAGAAAGGGGCTGGAAGGCAAGAGAACTGAAAGACTCTGAATCAAACCCAACCACGCCACAGTCTTCCCTTCTTTGAAATCAGATTTTAATTCTGAGGGTTCTCAGGGGAGATGGGACTCATTTTTAGAAGTTGATCATCATTTTGATTAAAGAAATTGGGGCTGTCTTTGTTTTATGTGGCAAGTTTTGAAGAGCTCAAACTAATTTTCACGAAATAGCACAATCCTCTCAAATTCCTAAGTGGTAGAGAAGAAAGTTATTACAGAGTAGTTTAAAAGAGCAATTATCTTACAAAATTACTTGAGAGTTTACAAAGCGTTTTCAGATACATGATGTCGTTCTGATTTTTTGTTCATGACAACCCTGATAGGTAGGAGAGGTATTTTTATAATATATATATATATATCCTTTACATTTAAGTAAACTGAGGCATGAGCAGGTACAGAGCTTGGCTGAGCTCACACAATGAATCATGTTGGGGCTGGGAAAGCTCTTCAGTTGTTCATAACATAGTATCCTTCCCTAGGGACAGAGCCCTAATCCTTGGGCCCTTTGATATGGGATAATAGAAACATTTCAGAATATGTATTCTAGCATGGTGTTTCAAAATACAAGTCACAGCCCATCATGAGTCTAGCAACCAGTTGAGTGGGTTATAATGAACATTTTTTGATGAAATAAAATAGAAGAGAAAATATTATAGTAATTACATATAGGAAGGAAAAGCACTGCTTGGTGGAAACTTGGTTTCAGTTGTATATACATATGTATTGAGTGTGATATAAATTTACTTCTTACAGTTGGTCATGGTCACAAAAGTTTGAAAGACACTCAGAGAGAGTTGACATCTGTGGGTTTTGCTACCATTCATCTATCCTCTGGGGATCCTCCGCTTTTTGCTCTCTCAGCCCAGAAGCTTCCGGTGGAGTTGACTCCCTGGCTCAAGGATATACACAGAACATGAGCCTAAAGCAATCAGCAGAGGCCCTCCTTCCTTCTCACCCTGCGCCCCCATCACAGTGGCTAGCTAAAGTATGGGTACTTGATCAATTAGAGCCTTTGAGAAGCAATAAGACTCTGAATGGGAATACTGAGGCCAAAGTTCTAGCTGTTTTCCACCGGATGTGACCTTGGAAAGGTGCAAGACTAAGACGTGCTCACAGCAATCTTGTAACCACTGGAGTGGGGATAAAGGGAGTCAAAGTCCTGAGGGGAGCAGAACTGAACCAAAGGAAGGAGAGTTCTGGGGCATCATGCAAATCTCTATATTAAGTGTGCTGAAGCCAGTTCCAGGCCTATGCTTTCCAAGCTATATGAGCCAAAAAAGAAAAACTCCCCTTTTGCTTCAGCTGGTTTGGATTCAGTTTTCTGGCACTTGGTAATGAAAGAATCCTAACCCAAAAATCCAACCTTCCAGCCAAAAGAGTAGAGTGTCTGTCATCCCATCCTCTCTCCCAGACTATTCTTTCACAGGAGGATGTGAGCACACCAAAGAAATCTATCACCATGGCCCATTGCCCACAGACATAAATTATCATTTTCCAAGTAGTGAGGAATCATCCCAGGTTACATTTGCATGTGTGTACTCGTGTAAGTACTGACTTTCATAATCAAAGAGAATGCTCTTCCTGTCTGCCACGGGCATTTGTCTTGAGGGCTGTGCCGGCAGGTCTCTTGAGCAGTTCTTCACCTGTCCATGCCTCTGTACCTTCTGCACCCATGGGTGTGCTCATTTGGATACCTACCCCCCAACACCCTGTACCTAGTTGGCTCCCGCAAAGGAAGTCTTCTCTGACCCTCACACCATTCTAAGATGCCCTTCCACATGTTAGTACAGGAGCCGGTACCCACCAGAGCCTCCCCTTTTGCAAACTCAGTAGTGTTTATCTGTTGATGCTGTCTCCCCATCTAAAAATGTGAGTGCCTTAAGGATAGAGGGAAGTATTTTGCTCTCCAGTTTGAAGCCCAGAGCCCGATACACAATAAGCATATAATAAAGGTTTGACAAATACACAAGTGAATGGATGAATGAACAAATGAATGAATGACTACTGCATGGCAGAGCATGAGATGGCAGCTGGGATCACTTATGGCTGAAATGCAAAGTAAATCACGGTGCTGGGTGCTGAACCAACCAGCTCAAATTGGGACCAAACTCAAAACGCTGGTTTCACTAATACCCTGCCTAATTCAGGACTTACACATACATAAAATATTCCAGTTTTAGAATAAGTTAAAATGCATCAGAGAAATGACATCTTTCATATATGATTTACACCGAGACTGACCTGCCTACCAGCTGTAATATCACCACAATTCACCTTGTATCCTCAAACTAGACTTTGAGAATCACTCAGCAAGGAAATCAGTGCAGACCCTGTTCAGGAGAAGGGGCTGGACCTGAAAACAAAATTACAATCAGGAAAATCAAGCTGGTGCAGGAAGCACAAGTTGCTAGAAGTCAGTGTGCATTCATTCATTCAGCCAGTGAGTGTTGACGGAGCACATACCACGTGAGGAGTTCTGAGCTGGATGGTGGGGGTGCAGGTACTCCCAAGCGGAAAACTTCCCTACCCTCTAGTAGCTGATGGGTCCCTAGAGGAACGTCTATCAATCCTGTCAAGTCATCTCCAGACATTGGTAAGCTCTGCAGAACTCCCCCTAGGAACCTCATCTCCCACAGCCACCCCTGCATGTTGTACTATAGGTACTTTCATCTCTATTTTTCAGGGGAGGGAAGGGGCAGGAAGCTAGCTATCCACCAAAAGTTCGTGCTCCGCCAACCACAGTATGGAGTTGTTAGTAACAGGTGGCCACAGTTAGGACCTACATTTGCCAGCCTATGTGAATAGTGTGGCTATGTGAATAGTGAGAATGTCATGGTGACACTTCCACACCAAAGCAGTTTAGAAATAGGTGTGTCTTCTCTACAGTTCTGTCCCCATCCAGCTGGATAAAGAAGATTCTGAGGCCCTACAGGGATAGTGGAGCCTCAAGATGAAGCATCCACCCACCAAGCAGGAACATCCACATCCGACTGTTACAAAAAATAAGCCATTCTTGTAATGAGGTTCTAAAATAGTGGATTTGTATGTTATAGCAGATAGCATCACCCCAACAAATACAGGCAGAAACACAGCTAACACACTGCATAGCTGAGCCAGAATTCAAACCTGAGCTGGGCACCTCGAAGGCTCTGATCTTTCCAGTACATCAGGCTGCTGACCCTTAAGAAGTTCTCTTTAGGTATCTTGTTCCTAAAGACTTCAAGTCACCAAGCCCAGAGTGATGGGAGACAAACAGACTGACATTTACCAGGGTAGAATATATTCCATTTTCCTCTGGCCCTTCCCAAGTTTGGGGCACATGAAGGCAGGGTGTGAGTGCAGCCAGAGCAGTGCAGGGATTGGATCTCCTTTCCATGTCTTCCATGAAACACAAAACATGTATCAATCCAAATTAGCAAAATGCACAAACAAATCTTTTCTATTCCTACAGCAATTCATAGTCTACACATTCAGAATAACAAACTCAGTAAATAACTGTTTTTCATTCCCGCCTGCATTTCTCACTTTGAACTCAGTTTCTAGAAGTGGGAGCCATGAATTATTATTATTTTATCTCTTTTTTCTGGGGCACTATATTTACATGTAACATGTATGGTCCAGTAATGCATCTGGTTAGAGTCTGGTGCCCATAAAAGACGTCCAGCCCCCCAAGTTCTTGTCCAGTTCCCTGCAGCCACAGCCTGGCCTTCCCTGCCTCCCCTTTCCCTTGTTGCTATCTCAAAAATGAGTATATGGCATTCAGAAAAGGAAGACAGTCAGAGAAGGTAGATGTCTCAGCATAATCTATCACTCTCCTGGGGGTAAAAATCAAGTCAAAGCAACTGTCCTCTCCCAGAGGAAGTCACAGAGCTGACTTTGGAGAATCTCACCAACCTGGTGGGGAACTTTAGATTCAGATCATCAACAGCCCAGCATGGAGACCAGATGCACCAGTCCAGCTGGTCCAAGTCCCAAGCCCAGGAGCCAATCCCTGCAGTTTTCTTTCCCCTTGCTCCCGCGTCTCTTCTTTTGAGCAATGAGAAATGTGAAATTGGTGGTAAGGGGAAGGGCTGGAGAAGGGCATAAAGGATGGGGAAGAGGGAGCATTAGAGTGCCAGACACAGGCTTAGAGTTTCGCTGCCTCCAGGCAACCAGACTGCTCCCTGGGAAATTCAGCACCAAGCTCAGCTCTGAAGGGCTCTCTTAATCCTTATTTCCCAGTTTACTAAAGAGGGCTGGGAAAGTTGATGACCATGGACAGAGCCTTTGGAGCCAGCCTAGGAGAAGCCTCCGCAGAAGGGTGAGTCTCTGAGCTGCTCCCATTCAGAGACCTGGTCCTAGCTGGACCTCTGAGGCCCCTGTCCATGATTGGCACCCCTGCCTCCCTCCCTCTCCTCCAGGCTTCCCTGTCCTTGGCCCCAAGGGAGCTCCCCCAGGGCAGAGAACTACCTTTCCCTGGCCAAGTCTGCTGTTCCCAGCAGAGCCGACTAGGAACTGCAGCCCAAGCCTAGGCCGCGCAAAAGGAAACTCTTTATTATGACACCAGTGCAGCTCTTTATATTCCAGGCGCTGTGCCTCCGAGGGGGGAAGTCGCTAAGCAATGACTCGCTTTACTCCAAGCCCCTGGCTGTGAGGCTTTGAAAACACTAAACCCTCAATAGAAGCCTGGATTGAGGAGGACAGAATCACAGACTTCTTTCCAGCTGCTCATGTAAAGAAACAGGCTGGCCAGGAATTTGGGCTCAGATGATCCAGCTGGACTTTGCGTTCTGTAAAGTGGGGCAGCCTGGCACCGAGGTGGTCACTCTCCCCTCCCCCCAGCCCCTTTGCCCAGCCCATGAGGAGTGGTCTGTCCAGGTGTGCCTATGGGGTGCTGACTCCCAGTCTTCAGAGGGTCCCCATTTGGCCTCCAGAAGTACAAAAAGAGGGGGACATCATGGGAAGGTGCTCAAGACACCCAAAGTTGTGGTGCCCCAAGACCTGGGCAGGCATTCAGGCATGGGGAAGGAGCTTGCAGGCCACCATGAGCTGGGCAAAGTCATCTTCCCAGGCAGCCCTGTGTCATGCATGTGGCCTGGAGCAAAACGGACTGGGGGCTTGCTCAGGCGACTGATTTTCATCTGGAAAGGAGCCTTACTAGCTCTCCAAGCAGCCTTTCGCTACACGCCCCTTACCATCTGAATCTTTTCTAATCAAACTCCCAGCCTGGGACTAGTAAGCAAAGTAGCATCAAATGGTCTTCACCCAAACCAGCTCTTCTCTCTCGAGACCCTCCTTTCCAAGTCAGGGAAAGAGGTGGGATGTTCTTAGCTCCTAGCTGCTCCAGGCTGGCCATAAAAACCTCCTCCCTCTGAATCCCTGTGGTCAAGGATCCAAGCATCAGGAATGGTCATCATAATTGGCTGTCATCCTGCCCAGTGACTGTCCTTCTTTCTTGACGCCTTAGTTTTCCTTTCTGTAAAATGGTGTTTTTGGAACCAGAGCGATGAGGAAAGAGAGATCACCAGTTTCTTCTGGGGCTAACTCAGGAGAAATGAGAGGGGTGCATTTGCATCTTCACTGAACACAGCCCTTCACTGGTGTTGGGAGGATTTAACAAATGATGTTTGCAAAGTTGCTGAGCAGAGCCATGCTAAGGTGAGGATTGTGGCATCACCCAGGGGTGATGTTTTCTAGAAAACAAAAAATTGGTGTTGAAGCGTCTCTCTTGAGACTCTCTGCATCATTACTTAAAGTGGTGTATAAGTTACCTAAATCTAAATTGTGGGGAGACTTAGGAGATCCTGCTGTGGTGGAATTCCACAGCCCACCTCTAGAGAACTCAGGGTACCCGTCTGTTAAGTGGGCTTAGATATTCCTCCCTGAACTCTATTTCCTCCCTCAGAGTGAAAAGGACCACTGGGATAGATGCTTTCTATTAATTCAGGTGTTGGCCCATTTCACGGAGTCAGATACTGAATAGTGAGCTAACCCTCTGGGGAGGTGCCTTCTCTTTCCTAGGCCTGTGGAGCACCTCTTCAGTCAGTTAACTAAAGAGCCAGCAGGAGGCATCCAAGCTTTGAAGTGTGACTCCACCTCTCCATAGGCTTGGTTTACAGAAACATGATCTGACCCATTTTATTTCCTACCATTAGCAAGTGTGTCCGTTTCCTAGCTGCTAAAACAAATACTATATAATGGGATGGCTTAAACAACAGGAATTTATTGCCTTATGGTTTTGAGGCTAGGAGAAGTCCCAAATTGAGGTGTCAGCAAGGTGATGCTTTCTCCCCGAAGACTTTGGTGTTCTGAGCCACCTGCCCTTGATCCTTGGGGATCTTTGGCTCTTCCATTACACGGCAATGCTTGCGGTAGTATCTTCTCCTTTCTCTTCTAGGTTCCATTGACTTCTGGCTTCTGACTAGCTCCCCTTGGCTTCTCTCTGTGTCCAATTTTATTTGCTTATATGGACCTCAGCTATACTGGATGAAGGCCCACCTCATTCAGCTTGAGTACCCCTTAACTTATAACATCTTCAAAGGTCCTATTTACAAGTGGGTTCACACCCACAGGACCAGGGGTTGGGACCTGAACATGCCTTTTGTGGGGGACATGATTCAATCCCCAACAGCAAGTAAGGAAAAGAAATGGAAATTCCCTTCCTTGAACTGGTGTGAAATCTCTACCTAGATTTTTCTAACTGAGAAAAAATATCAGTAACATTGGATGCAAGGCTAAAGCAGGGTGCTGGGAGAATCAAGCTAAGAGTTCATGCTGGTTGCCAGACGCAACCTGAGCCTCAACAATTCTCCCAGTGACCACTCTGCTCCTGCAATGCCTCCCTCCCCAGCCCCTGTCGCTGCTGCCCCCTTCCCACAGCCTAGCCACCAGCCTTCCAACGTCAATGGAGTTTTCACTCTTGGAAACCTATAATCCCACCAAACAATGGCAAGGTGAAGGGTGCATTCAGGCCAAGCAACAGTACTTCTGCTGTCATCTAATATCAAGTGGGGGAGCTCTCTGTCCAGCCCCCTCCTTGTCCTTTTACCCCTCCCTTTCTCTTTCAATTCCAGGAAAAATCAGGAAGTGAACAGTTGTCTCCCTTGCTGGTCTATATTCATGTAATTAGTGCTATTTAATTCCACGATGAGCCAAAGCTCATAAAATACAAAACATATTTCAGCTGTGTACCGCAAATCTTGGCAGAAATCTCCACTGCAGCCGGAAGCCGAACAGAGCTAAATTTGCTCTTTAAAAAAAAAAAATGTTCAGAATTACTTAAACGAAGTTTCAGGGGTAGGCACTACTACCTGGAATTGTGCAAGGAGGAAGTAGAATGGGGGATTTTGTATCTTGAAGTTTGGAAATAACCTTCATCACCATGACGACCCAGAATTCTAAAAAATATTTTGTATTTTTCAAGTAGCTGTAGTATAGTATGTCACCCTCGTTAGGAGGTTGTTCTTGGCCCACTCTCTCCTTACTCCCAACTTCAGACATGTGCTTTAGGGGTTTCGGTCCCCAGCAGTGGGGACCAGTGTCACACACAGAGACCTCTTGCCTCTCCCACCAGCTGGGCACACACCTATGAGGCAAGTGGCCAAGGGTCAGTGTGCAGTTTCTGGCAATGATTTCCCATGAACTAACATTCTCATCTCTCAGCTCTTCTTCGCCTACCCACCCTACTTATGCATTTATGCCAGCAGCATGTGAGGCAAGGAGCAGGAAAACTTAACCCCACCCTGCCCCGCTTCACAAGGGAGGCGCAGAATGGCAAAGCCCTAGGACACTCTCCTCCAAGGGACCCTCACGTGCAGCAGATGAAGTGTGGCTCCTCCTCAAGACAACCTCATCAAGGTGACCTTGGCCACAGAAACCAACACCAGTGCCCCTCGCCAGTGCTCCTGACTGACTGGTCTCTCCCATAGCACCTCTATGAACTGCCCGTGCCCTCCCTCTTTTCCAGATGACAAGAGGAACATGAGAGACAGCATGTCGCTGGTGGTCCCAAGGCAAGGCCAGGCAGAGGAGGGAGTCGTGTTGGAGGCTGCCGACACCCCCTTTCCGGGCCTTCTCAGAAGCTTCTCTGGAGGCAGAAGAGGCCAAGAGATAAACCCAAGTGTGAGAGGGGGTCAAATCAGGGCAAAGCCCAGGAGGCCTTTAAGTAAGCACAACCATTATCACCACCATTATCTCTCTGGCGGCCCTAGGAAAGAATCCTTTCCTGCTTCCTCCTGGTTTCTGGTGGTGGCTGGCAATGCTTGGCATTCCACGGCTTGTAGCTGCCTCACTCCAGTCTTTGCCTCCGTCGTCGTGTGGTGTCCTCCCCTGTGTGTGTCTATCTCTGGTCTCTTCTCTTCTAAGAACTCCAGTCATATTGGATTAGGGCCCACCCTGATTCAGGATGACCTCACCTTAACTTAGCTACATCTACAAAGACGCTATTTCCAAGTAAGGGCACATCCACAGCTACGGGGGATTAGGACCTCATTATCTTTTGGGGGGTACACAATTCAACCCATAACAAGCTCCTACTAAGTATCAGGCAACATAACAAGCTCCTATAAGTACCAGGCACCATGCTACGTTCTGGGGGTGCAGCAATGAATAAGGCAATGGGGTCTTTGATCTTATGGAGCTTACTTTTTAATAGGAAGACGATAGACAATAAGCAAGAAAAATAGCTATTTTTAAATAATGTTAAGAAATGCAAAGGGAAAAAACATAGTAATTTGATGCAGAGTAACTGGTAGAGACGGTGTTCTCTAGCTAGAGTGACCAGTGGAGGGCGATCTGGGGTGATGCTTGCTGAAGGCCAAGGAGGAGCCAGCCTTGCAAATATTTAGG